>CM077082.1:65408117-65590702 GCA_039513925.1 Platanthera zijinensis | reverse complement strand
CCCTAGGGCGTTGTCGGAGGGCGTGACCAACCCGAGAAAAATCTATAAATTGAGCCCCCCTCCCCCCCATTTCAGGAAGCTTTGGTGAGTGGGGGAGGTGCGTGCCCTTTGTTTCTTGATCCATTTTCATGCTTTTTCTCTCTCTCTCCCCCCTCTTTTGTACTTTTGGTTAACCCTAGTTTAATCTTAGTTTGTTCTAGCTTTTATTGTAATTTCCTCCTTGCTTAGTGCTTAATGTAGGGCTATAATAGGGTTTAATTTTCATGCACTTGTATCTTAATTTTCAATAGTGTAACTTTGCCCTTTTTATTAATAAAAGTGTTCTTTTTTAGCTTGTGTTCTTCTTATGCTTTTCTACTCATCTTCCCCCCTCCACTCCATTATGATTAACTAATCCTCCATGTACTTCGATCTTGATGATCCGAGGTTAGAGCGATTATGTTATGATGTTTTAATTAATCTTTTCTTTTAGGTTAGGGTCTTGAATTACTCTTGATTTATCACGGGGCCGGAGGTATATTTTTGATATATACTCATCCGCTTTTGCTTTCATTCTGGGCTAGCCGAGAGGCCGAAAGAATGAAGTGAAGCATTCAAGAGTAAAGGGAGTTGTACGCACCCCTCGAGAGAGGCAGACGTCCAAATCTCCCCGGATTGGAGTAAAATCCAATAGTGGGGTTCACCGCGTAAAGCGAGTTTTAGGCCTCCGATTAGACGAGAGTCGGTCGGACCTTCCTAAACTCAGTTGGGCACGACTTCGAGAGAAGCGTGTTCAAGCTTTAGGAACCTCCACGGTCAAGGACCCTTATCCTATTAAGTTTTGATTTTTATCGCATTTTCTTAATCGTCTTTAGCCGAGGTGAATCTTGATCGGGTGCATTTCCATTTCATATGTTCTACCTTTTGTAGTAATCTCATATATTGTGCTCTTTAATTAACTGCAGTAATTTCCTTTCTAGCTTAGTTGTTTGCTTAATAGCATAACTTAATTGCGGTAGTTTCTCTTTCTAGTTTGCTTTAATTTCTCCATTGCGCTTAGATTTTCTAAAACCCTAGTTTTTCCGTCGATAAGATAATAGCGTTCGTGTGAGTAAGCTTAGCCAACAGATCCCGGATCTTAATACGACACTTGTGTCCCCTTGCTACAATTCGATAGGTATACGTGCCTCATCGGGTTGCTAGTTCGGTTGCGTTTATTTTCTTCGAACCCTAGCGCGCAACAAGTTTTGGCGCGTTGCCGGGGACCCAACTTCCGTTGATATTTTGAAAACACGAACCTATTAATTTTATCTCTTCTCTTCTCATCCCTTTTCTTTAAAGTTTTTAAAAAAAAAAAAATTTAATCACCGCTCTTAATAGAAACCAACCTCACAATTTTTCTACGCCACCTAATTCTCTCGAAAAGGGCAAAGGGCTTTAAGCGCCACTGTCTTGTCTAGTACCTTGCGAACCCTTCACGGGGTAGTCCTTGGGAAGTTCGGGAGTTAATCTATAAAAAAAAAAATCTATTTAAAAAAGAAAAAAAAATTTAATTTAATTTTCTAAATCTAGTTTTCTTTCTAGTTATCCTTTTTCTCTTTCTCTTCCTCTTTCTGTTCTTTTAGTGCATGACCCGCGGGAGTCCGTCGGTTATTTTGGACTTGGACCACGAAATTGAGCGTACTCTTCGGAGAAGATCGCGATTTCAAGGTCCGACTATCCAAGTGCCGTGTTGAGGACTCCGAGTCATTTAATACTTTAAGAATGAAGAACACAACGTAGATGAGGCCGTTCAAAGGACTATGTCCATTATGCACGACCGAACCTCGAGGGAACAGAATCGAGTATAGTCCGCCCTACTATAGCAAATAATAACTTTGAACTAAAGCCTAGAATAATTCAAATGGTGCAGCAATATGTGCATTTGACGGACTTCAAGATGAAGATCCGAACGCACATATAGCTAGCTTTCTTGAAATTTGCGACACCTTCAAGATAAATGGTGTAACAAATGATGCGATCAGGCTAAGACTCTTCACCTTCTCTCTAAGAACTAAAGCTAAGCAGTGGCTTAACACACTTCCGAAAAATAGCATAAACCACTTGGAATGAATTAACTGAAAAATTTTTGGCGAAGTTATTTTCCGCCAGCTAAAACTGCAAAACTAGGAACGACATCTCTGCCTTTAGACAAATAGACTCTGAAACCCTTTACGAAACCTGGGAGAGATTTAAAGAATTATTAAGACAATGCCCACACACGCGCTGCCTGTATGGTTTACAAGTGCAGACGTTTATAACGGGCTAAATCAAAGCCACGAAGCAAATGATAGACGCAGATTCTGGCGGTACTTAAATCATAAGACCTCGGAAGCCGCTCTTGAGCTTTTGAGGATATGGCCATGAACACTTATCAGTGGAATGTGCCTAGGTCCCGCCCGAACAAGCCTGCAGGTATCTATGAAGTGGACAACGTCTCCCCAGCTCGCTCTGCAAGTAGAAATCCTAAGCAAAAAAATCACAGAGATGACTGCTGCCTCCGCCCCTCAGGTATGGAATCTGCAACCCCACTCCAGAACATTTAGATTATGTTAATAATTTGCCTAGAACTGCTTTTAATAATTTTTCTGCTTGCGAATTTTCATCCGCCTGGTTTTTAATTTCCGAATAGTTATAACCCCGCTTTAAGAAAATCACCCGAACTTTTCATGGAGTAATCCATCGAATGCGATGCGCCCACCTCCGCAAAATGATTTTTCTGCACAACCACCACCACCACTTCTTCAAAATTACCCAAACCTCCAAGCTTGGAGGAATTACTTCTAATATTCACCACAAATGACGCCACTATAAGAACGTTAACCGGAAGCGTAAAAAGTCTAGAAAATTAGGTAGGACAGCTCGCGAAAATAATTTCTGAGCGACCCGCAGGGTCTCTTCCTTCCAATACACGAACCCAACCCGAGAGAGCAAGCGAAAGCTATAACTCTTCGGAGCGGGAAGCAAGTCTCCGGTATGGTAAGTGAAGAGCCCGAGGCAAGCTCCGCTCCTGCTTTTAAAAATCAAAGCTCGCTCCCGCTTTTAAAAATCAAAGCTCTGCTCCGCTTCCACCCTCTGCTGAAGAAGTAATCACCCCCACTTTAGAAAATAATCTCACTCCACCACCCATCTTCAAAAATAATTCAACTCCTCCATACCCCTCTGAACTTAATAGACAACGTCAAGATGATCAGTACTCCCGCTTCTTAGAAATCTTCAACAAATCCACATTAATCTTCCCTTCCACGAGGCTATTTCGCAAATGCCGAAATACGCCAAATATCTTAAAGACCTCCTCACAAACAAGAAGAAGTTAGAGAATCTTTCGCACGTCACGCTAAACGCCGAGTGCTCTGCCGTTTTAACAAACGGTTTGCCGAAGAAAATCAGTGACCCGGGTAGTTTCTCTATCCCGTGTGTCTTCGGTGATCTCTTTGTTAAACACGCGTTAGCCGACTTAGGCGCAAGTATAAACCTGATGCCCTTTTCGTTGTTCAAAAAGTTAGTGATTGGTAGCCTTAACCCCACGGTATGAGTATCCAGCTAGCCGATAGATCCGTCAAGGTACCCGTTAGGAATAGTGGAGGACGTTCTAGTGAAAGTCGACAAGTTTCATCTTCCCGGTGGACTTTGTCATTTTGACATCGAAGAAGACGTCGAGATTCCCCTGCATCCTTGGCCGACCCTTCCTTGCCACCTCCCGAGCCATCATTGACGTAAGCAATGGTAAGCTCTTTCTTCGAGTAGGCGACGACGAAGTCACATTTCCGATCACCCTTCGATGAAGAACACCTTAGCGAACGATGACTCATGTTTTTTCGTAGACGCCGTGAGTGATGATTCTTCCTACTGCCTCTCCGACTTTGAAAAAGAATTTTCTACTTTTTGCTCCTCTCTCTTACAACAGAATCACGCAGGAAGTGATGAATCTTCTTATTGTCTTTCCGACTTTGAAAAGAGTTTTCTGATTTTGTTCTTCCTCTTTCCTTACCACTGAATCTGTACAAGAAGCCATCTTGGCTGCTAGCCCCACCCCTTATTACGTCCTTATAAAAAAGTTTATGAAGATATTATTTTTGAAAAGAAAGAATCTCAAAATCCTCTTATGAAGAACCCCCTACCCTAGAACTTAAAGAACTTCCCGAACACCTTAAAGTATGCTTTCTTAGAAAAAGACTCCAGTTACCAGTTATCGTTTCGGCCTACCTCACGGATACGCAGAACGATAAAATTCTTCTAGTTCTACGTAAGCATCGTCGGGTATTGCTTGGCAAATTTCTGATATCAAGGGCATAAGCCCATCTTTTCTGACACATAAAATTCTAATGGAAGATAATTCGCGTAACTCTATTCAACCTCAGCGCCGTTTAAAACCCGAATATGAAAGAAGTAGTTTAAGGGCGAGGTTATGAAACTATTAGACGCAGGAATTATCTACCCTATATCGGACAGTAAGTGGGTTAGCCCCGTTCAGGTAGTTCCAAAAAAGGGAGGGATAACCGTAGTTAGTAATGAGAATAATGAATTAATCCCGACACGGACGGTGACGGGTTGGCGTATGTGCATAAGATTACCATAAGTTAAATGACGCCACCCGTAAGGACCACTTTCCTCTACCGTTTATCGACCAGATTTGAGAACGTCTCTCCGGCCATAGCTTTTATTGTTTTCTCGATGGCCTCTCGGGGTACGTCAAATACCATCTCTCCCGAGGACCAAGAGAAAAAACTACGTTTACTTGTCCCTTCGCACCTTCGGTACCGAAGAATGCCGTTTGGATTATGCAATGCGCCGGCTACATTCCAACGATGTATGCTCGCAATATTTGACAAGTACGTAGAAAGCATTATGGAGTATTCATGGACGATTTCTCCGTGTTCGGCGATACCTTCGATAGATGTTTAGAAAACCTCGAAAAAGTGTTAGAACGATGCGAAAGAAACTAAACCTTGCCCTAAATTGGGAAAAATGCCATTTTATGGTGAGGGAAGGGTTAGTTTTGGGTCATAAAATTTCTGCTAAAGGTATTGAGGTAGACGTTGCCAAGATAGAAGTTATTGAGAAGTTGCCGCCACCTACAAACATAAAAGCTATAAGAGTTTTCCTAGGCCACGCTGGTTTTTATCGTCGTTTTATAAAGGACTTCTCCAGATCACTAAGCCCCTCACCCATCTCTTAGAAAAAAAGACGCTCCATTCATTTTTGATGACTCTTGTATTTCTGCCTGAATTAATTAAAGAAAAGTTAATTAACGCGCCAATTATGATAGCTCGGTGTGGGACCTTCCTTTCGAGATTATGTGCGATGCGAGTAGTTTTGCGGTGGGAGCCGTATTAGGTCAATGCATATCTAAGAACTTCCACCCCATCTATTACGCTAGTAAAACCCTCACATCTGCACAAGAAAATTACACCACAACCGAGAAGGAGTCTTGGCTGTAGTATTTGCGTTTGATAAATTTCGCCCTTACATTACACTTTCAAAATCATTATTTTTACGGACCACTCGGCCCTCAAGTACCTTCTTGCCAAAAGGATGTCAAGCCTCGCTTGATCGCTGGGTCTTACTCCCCAGGAGTTTGACTTAGAGATCCGTGATAAGCGAGGAGCCGAGAACTTGGCCGCCGACCATTTTATCAAGATTAGATAACCTCTTTATAGAAAAAATTAAATGAAAAATCTTTTAATGACTATTTTCCTGATGAGAAGCTGCTTTTAGTTAATACATCTACTTCTCCTGGTTCGCGCACATCGCCAACTATCTAGTGGCCCGGGTGCTCCCAAAAGAGTTCTCTCTCAGCAGAAGAAGAAATTCTTTTCTGAGCTGAAGAACTACTTTTGGGAAGACCCGCATCTTTTCAAATTTGTGCGGATCAAGTGATAAGGAGATGTGTTTCTTTTGATGAAGAATTGATATTCTAAAACATTTGCATGAAGGTCCGACAGGTGGGCACTATCAAGCTGCTCGCACCGCTCATAAAGTGCTTTGCGCGGGTTTTACTGGCCTAGCCTGTTTAAAGACGCGCAAGCCTTTGTGAGCAGGTGTGATTAGTTGCCAACGGTCGGGCAATATTTCTAATAAAAATGAAATGCCGCAAAATTATTTCTTAGAGTGCGAAATTTTCGACCTCTGGGGAATTATTGATTTTGTTGGCCCCCTTCCTTCTAGCTTCGGAAACAAATATATTTTAGTTGCTGTTGATTATGTTTCACGATGGGCTGAGCCCAAGCTCTTCCTACGAACGACTCCCGAGTTGTAGTCACGTTTTTAAAAAAATTATTTTCTAGATTCGGTACGCACGCGCAATCGTTAGCGATAGGGGTTCCCATTTCTGTAACGCGCAATTTTTCAAAAATCCTTACTAAATACGGCGTTAAGCATAAACTATCCACTGCCTACCACCCCCAAACTAACGGTTAAGTCGAAGTAGTAAATAGAGAAATAAAAAGAATATTAGAAAAGACTGTTTCAACTTCTAGAAAAGACTGGTCAGCCAAACTTGACGATGCTCTATGGGCCTACCGAACAGCGTACAAAACCGCCCTCGGATGTACGCCGTATCGGCTGGTCTATGGAAAATCATGCCATCTGCCCGTAGAGTTAGAACACCGCGCCTTTTGGGCCTTAAAATTTTTTAAACTTCGATCCCCACTCAGTCGGTGGACCTTCGAAAATTACAAACTAAATGAACTCGATGAGTGGCGCTCTTATGCTTATGAAAATAATAAACTTTATAAAGAGCGGGACGAAGCGTTTACACGATAAACACTTAAGGCACCCTAAAAACTTTAAGCCGGGCGACCAAGTCCTGTTATAAACAGTCGTTTACGTTTATTTCCGGGCAAATTAAAATCTCGCTGGTCTGGCCCGTTTTCTGTTTTAGAAGTATTTTCTTATGGAACTGTTTAATTTCTCACCCTGATAAGGGTAATTTCAAAGTGAATGGTCAGCGTCTTAAACTGTATTTCTCTGGTGATGATGATGTCAGTCCAAACACTATTAAGTTTCTGCTTCACGAACTTTAATCTGAAAGTTTTAATTTTTTGCTAAAAACAATTTTATTTCGGGACAACAATATTTTTGGACAATATAATATTATTTTTGATGCGTCGAGCTCAACGACGCTTTAACAAAGGGCGCTCTTGGGAGGCAACCCAAGTATCTTTTTCTGTTTCTTTATTTTACAATTTTGCCTCGGACGGCTCCGACAAGCTGAAGCTTCTGCGATCGCCTGCTCCAACATTGCTGAAGCCATCACGAAGTCCAAAGAAGACATTCGGGGAGCGGCATCACTCAGTTTCGCAGCAAATAAATCCGGGGAAGTACCTGTATTTCAATTCTGTCTTTTCAATTCTGCACTTTATTTTTCTCTCCTTCTCCAATCCCCTTCTTTAGCCATTGAGGACAATGTCTTGTTTTAAGCTTGGGGGAGGATTTCCTCCTTCATTTTTGCTTAGTGTAAATAATTCCTTTTTGTAAATAGTTCCATAAATTAAAAAAAAATGAATATCTTAAAATTCAAAAAAAGAGAAAAATTTTCCAAAATCCAAAAAAAGACAATATTTCTCAAAATAAAAAAAAAATATATAGTATTTTTGAATAGTTTAGACATTTGGTATTTCAATAGTACCCCTAGTTTTTAGTTTGTTTACTCAAAATCTCCTATAAACAACTTAGTTAATTATAATATTTCTAATCGTCCTTTTTAATTATGTTTCACAAGTAAAATGTTGGCCATGCTGTGTTTCTAATTCGCGGTAGCATGTTAAGGTGAAATATTTTTCTAAAACTCGCATTTCTATTATGGTTTTTTGTTTTTTTTATTTCCTTTACTTTCTCAAAAAATTCATCATCCACTATTTTCTTTTTCATTTTTGAATAAATTTTGAAAAGTCAACTTTTGAATAATGTAGTAGATGTGAACGATCCAAGTCACCTATTATTTCTATTTTCGAGTTAATTTCATCAATCTTCTTTTATTATCTAGGACTCGCTTTTGAAATTTTTTCAAACCTTTGTTTTAAATAAATTCAAAAGCGGGAAAATGATTTAGGCCGTTTTTGTTTTCGTTTGAGCTTTCCTGCCAACCTAAAACTTTTACCACTAGTTAGCCGTTTTTGAGCCTTTTTCCGATTTCATTTGATAGCTCCTCTCTTCATTTCAGTTTCAACCAAAGCCAAAATTTCCAACCTATCGAATCGCACTAGCCTTTTTGAGTTTCATAAATTATTTTGACGATTTTTGATAGGTATTTTGTGATTTTTGTGGAGAAAGGTTTTCAAAAAAAAAACGGAAGTATGTTCAAAAGTGATGTTTATTTTTGTTTGGCCAACTCAAAAAAGGAAAATAAAAATATTTATGGCCTTTATTTTGAAAAAAAGAAAAAAAATGGAAAAGAAAAAAATGAAAAAGAAAGAAAAAAAATGTGTATATATTTTTATGAAAATTTTTGAAACTCTTTGCTTTGGTTTAGTGTGATTTTAAAACCTTCACGTTTATCTTTGAATTCCACTCCTAATTATTTTCCTAAACCAAACGTTTCTGTCCTATTTAAGTCCTTTTGATTCACGCTTTTTGTTTTTTATTTAACAACTAAGAAAAGAAAAAAATAGTAAATCAGTTTTAGTTTTGGATTTAAACCTAGATTTTTGATAATTAAATTGATATAATTATAATGCGTTGCTTGGATCTGATAACAACTCAATGCGGTGTTTTCATTTTCGTTGCTTTACTTAAGTCCATTTAAAAATTCTCGCTAAAATTTTAGATGATTTGTTTTTATTAAGTAAGTTTTTAAAAGTTTTACCATACCTAAATAATTGTTTTAGACTTACATTTCACCTTTTCCCTACTAAGAATTTCGCATAGTACTTGGTAGGCATAATTAGAACTTTTTGATTAGTCCTTTTTATAAATTTCTAGTTTTTATATTTTTTGCTTGGGGACAAGCAAAGCTTAAGCTTGGGGGAATTTGATAATACGTTTGTAGTGCCTAAACTATTATCGTATTTTATGTTTTATATTGTACAAATTATGTCTATTATTAGTTTATTTTTATCCTTTTTATGTAAATTTTATTGCCACTAACTTTTCCTGTCTTTTTGCAGGTTTTCAGAAAAATTGCCAAAATGGACTGTCACGCCCCCCTGTCACGCCCTCCCTGGGCGTGACCTAGGGCGTGTCACCCGATCCCGAGGACACTTGCTGGAAGGGACAGAAAACGGTCAAAACCGCTGTCACGCCCCCCTGTCACGCCCTCCCTGGGCGTGTCACTAGGCGTGACCAGGGGCCATGTCGCCCTCTGCCGCAAAGCTGCCGCCGCATTAAATGCCCTTCCGCCTCAGCACGCAAATAGTGCTGTCAACGCCCCATGTCACGCCCGTGACATGGCGTGACACCCTCCTTTTTCGGCGACTGACGGATTTCCGACCAATGATTTGGACATGACATGCCTGTCACGCCCCCCTGTCACGGGCGTGACCTAGGGCGTGACCACCGACGTACCGAAGCAATCATCCCTCCCGCCAGAATCCAGAGCCCGAGGTCAAATCCGTACCTGTCACGCCCCCTGACACGCCCCCCCTAGGGCGTGTCGGAGGGCATGACCAACCCGAGAAAAAAATCTATAAATTGAGCCCCCCTCCCCCCCATTTCAGGAAGCTTTGTTGAGTGGGGGAGGTGCTGCCCCTTTGTTTCTTGATCCTTTTTCATGCTTTTTCTCTCTCTCTCTCCCCCTCTCTTTGTACTTTTTGGTTAACCCTAGTTTAATCTTAGTTTGTTCTAGCTTTTATTGCAATTTCCTCCTTGCTTAGTGCTTAATGTAGGGCTAGAATAGGGTTAATTTTCATGCACTTGTAACTTTAATTTTCAATAGTGTAACTTGCCCTTTTTATTAATAAAAGTGTTCTTTTTTTAGCTTGTGTTCTTCTTATGCTTTTCTACTCATCTTCCCCCCCTCCACTCCATTATGATTAACTAATCCTCCTTGTACTCGATCTTGATGATCCGAGGTTAGAGCGATTATGTTATGATGTTTTAATTAATCTTTTCTTTTAGGTTAGGGCCTTGAATTACTCTTGATTTATCACGGGTCGGAGGTATATTTTCGATATATACTCTCCGCCTTTGCTTTCATTTTGGGCTAGCCGAGAGGCCGAAAGAATGAAGTGAGCATTCAAGAGTAAAGGGAGTTGTACGCACCCCTCGAGAGAGGCAGACGTCCAAATCTCCCGGATTGGAGTAAAATCCAATAGTGGGGTTCACCGCGTAAAGCGAGTTTTAGGCCTCCGATTTAGACGAGAGTCGGTCGGACCTTCCTAACTCAGTTGGGAACGACTTCGAGAGAAGCGTGTTCAAGCTTTAGGAACCTCACGGTCAAGGACCCTTATCCTATTAAGTTTAGATTTTTATCGCATTTTCTTAATCGTCTTTAGCCGAGGTGAATCTTGATCGGGTGCATTTCCATTTCATATTGTTCTACCTTTTGTAGTAATCTCATATATTGTGCTCTTTAATTACTGCAGTAATTTCCTTTCTAGCTTAGTTGTTTGCTTAATAGCGTAACTTAATTGCGGTAGTTCTCTTTCTAGTTTGCTTTAATTTCTCCATTGCGCTTAGATTTTCTAAAACCCTTAGTTTTCTGTTGATAAGATAATAGCGTTCGTGTGAGTAGCTTAGCCAACAGTTCCCGGATCTTAATACGACACTTGTGTCCCCTTGCTACAATTCGATAGGTATACTTGCCTCATGGGTTGCTAGTTCGGTTGCATTTATTTCTTCGAACCCTAGCGCGAACAGGCTCACAAATGCACCTTCAGCATTTATAAGAATCATGAATAGTGTATTCAAGGAGTATTTGGATGTATTCATCATCGTATTTATTGACGACATCCTCATCTACTCAAAGATGGAGGAGGAGCATACACAACACCTGACGTTGACTCTAGAGAGGCTACGAGAGCACCAGCTGTACGCGAAGTTAAGAAAATGCCAGTTTTGGTTACAGGAGGTTGCCTCATAGGTCATATTATTAGCGGTGCTGGGTTGGCAGTAGACCCGGCCAATATTGGGGCGGTTCAGGATTGGCCACCGTTGAAGACAGCCACGGATGTATGGAGTTTCCTAGGACTTGCCGGATATTACCGGAAGTTCGTCGAAGGATTCTCCCGAATTGCGCTCCCTCTTACTTCCCTGACGAAGAAGGAATCCCCTTTCGTTTGGATGCCACAGTGGTAGGCGGCCTTTATGTAGTTGAAAGGTCGGCTTACCTATGCTACCATTCTCGCTTTTCCGTCAAGAAGGGAGGGATTCAAGGTGCATAGGGATGCCTCCTACCAGAGGATGGGTGTCGTTCTGATGCAAAACTGGCACGTGATAGACTACGCCTCCCGGCAGTTGAAGATTCATGAGAAGAACTTTCCAGTACATGATCTATAGATGGGTGCAGTTATTTTTGTTCTGAAGATTTGGCAACACTATCTCTACGTAGTTCACTAAGACATCTTCTCAGATCACAGGAACTTGAAATACGTGGACACCCAGAAGGAACTCAACATCAAACAGAGACGTTTGGTGGAGTTCTTATCGGATTACCAATACACCATGCACTACCATCCCGGGAAGGCGAACGTGGTGGCAGATGCTTTGAGCCGGAGAGGAGATACCTCAGGGTAGGGACCACAACTGACGTCCATGGAGCTAGTCCGGTCCTTCAGAGATATACAGATATCCCTAGTGTCCGAGAATGATCCAGAGCTGTATATGGAGTATCTAGCATCAATGGTTGCCACAGATGACATTCGGGACCGCATCCGGGACGGACAGAAGACAGATGTATGAGCAAAGCCAATATTCTGAGCCTTGGAGGAGGGTTCGACAGGGGATTATTCCCTGAGAGATGGATTGCTTTATTTTAGAGGCAGGTTCTATATACCCGCAGGAGGTAAGATTCAGGAAGACATTATGGCAGAAGCGCATTGTAGTAGATATTCTATACACCCGAGGGTCACAAAGATTACGACAGACTTGAAGAAGACGATGTTTTGGCCAGGGATAAAGAAGGACATTACATACTTCATGACTCATTGCGAGGCATGCCCACTGGTGAAGGAGGAGTGCAGGAACCCCGCGGGATTGCTACAGCCACTTCCGGTGCCGGAGTGGAAATTTGAGGACATCGCGATGGATTTCATTCATGTCCTCCCCCGATCACGGACGGGAAACGACCCGATTTGGGTCATCGTCGATCGGTTGATGAAGGTGGCCAGATTCATTCCGATAAGGAAGGATGACTCTGTGGGAGTACTAGTGCAGAGATTTATGGAGCAGTTTGTTCGATACCACGGGGTGCCCAGGACAATCGTGTCGGATCGGGATGGCCGGTTCACTTCCAGGGTTTTGAGATCCGTGCAGGCTTACTTAGGCACGCGATTGACCTTCAACACCGCATTTCATCCCCAGATTGATAGGCAGACAAAACGCAACAATCGTACGTATGAGGACCTCCTGAGGCTATGCATATTGGACCGTGGGGAACCTTGGGAGAAGCTCTTACCACTGGTCGAGTTCTCCTATAACAAGAGCTACCAGTCCAGCATAAGGATGGCTCCTTATGAAGCCTTGTACAGAAGGAGATATAGGACTCCGCTTTCATGGATTCAGGATAAGGATCCGAAGGTGTTGGGATCAGATTTTGTCGAAGACACCGAGGCTCAGGTGAGACTGATACGGGACAGGATACTAGAAGCGCAGAGCAGACATGCTAAGTACTATGACGCCCGGCATCGTCAGGTGGTGGAATTTCAGGGGGGGACGAGTGTTTTTGAAGACCCGACCCATGCATGGAGTTTCACGGGTGCGTGGTCGGAAGAAGAAGCTCAGCTCTAGGTATATGGGCCCTTATAGGATCTTAGAGCGGATCGGGCCCCTAGCTTATAGGCTTGAGTTGCCCCCAAAACTGGCAGGTTTACACGACGTGTTCCATATTTCCTCACTTAAGAGGGCTCTACTGCGCCCGGAGCAGCAGATTTTGACCATAGATGGGTCGGTAGCTTAAGACCGGTCAGTTCACTTGGAGCTGGTTCGGATCGATGACAGAGGAGTACGGACCTTGCATCGCAAGAAGGTTCCATTAGTCAATGTTCTATGGAGAAACAATGATAAGGAGGAGCATACCTAAGAACCACAGGACCTTATGCGACAAAAGTATACGGAGCTGTTCAGTCAGGTATACCTCACAACCTCTAAAGACGTTCAATTTACTTTCCTATTTTAAACTAGTAGGACTGAAATTTTAAGAATAGGGGCTAATATTTTGTTTATTGCTGTCAAGAATCTGTCAATTGGGTGAATTGGTCTTAGATTTGACTATCGCCTTCAAACCTCACACAGCAAATATGGTGTCGTGATGTAAATATTTCAATTCTCATGGGATGTTACAAGTTTCTTTCTCCCCGATAGGAGCCCCCGTAGGCTTAACCTTTATTTCGGGTATGAAATCTTTGTTTTGTTTATTGGGATTTGTAACATCCCATTTCCGGCTAGACCCCTAGGAGTGGTTTTGCAATGACTAGGTCATGACAGAACCCTAGGAAACCAAAAAGCCCAAGAGAGCTTAGGTAGGAAGGTGAAAATCACCTTGGTTTACAAATAGTAGTTCAGAAACTTGCTTAAAATATGATTAGGACTCGGGCGTTGAGTGCGTCGTGTGCACACAATACCATAAGCAGAATTGCGTTGAGTGCACTAACTACACTCAACGCCATCTTTTAGGTGGGTTGGCGTTGAGTGCGTCGGGTGCACTCAACGCCATAAGTTGAATGGCGTTGAGTGCAGTGACTGCACTCAACGCCATCTGGTGTTGGCTGGATGGCGTTGAGTGAGCTGAGCTAACTCAACGCCATAGTATAAGTGGCGTTGAGTGAGCGGAGCTCACTCAAAACCATAATCTGGATGGCATTGAGTGAGCTGAGCTCACTCAACGCTATAGTCTGGGTGGCGTTGAGTGAGCAGAGCTCACTCAACACCACAATTGGTGGCGTTAAGTGAGCTAAACCACTCAATGCCATAGTCTGGATGGCGTTGAGTGAGCAGATCTCACTCAATGCCATAATCTCGATAGCTTTGAGTGAGCTGAGCTCACTCAATGCCATAGTCTGGAAGGGTCGTATTCTGGATGGCGTTGAGTGAGAAAAGCTCACTGAACGTCGTATCCTGGATGGAATTGAGTGAATAGAGCTCACTCAATGTCGCAGCATGGATGGAGTTGAGTTAGTAGAGCTCACTCAACGCCGTAGCCTGGATGGCATTGAGTGAGCTGAGCTCACTAAACGCCATTTTACTTAGAAACTTTTTAAGCTTTGCTGATGGTTCAGTTGAATCGGGCCGGTCTAGGAAGTGGTCCAGAATACGTTATTGGGCCATTTTATCTTATTAAGACTTAGTTTAGTCTTATTTTCTGATTTTGACAGGCTGTGCCATGTGGCAGCCACCTCCTCTTCCTTCCAGCCATGTCCGAGCGACGGTTTGCATGGCCATTAATGGCTTTTAAGGCTCGGCTCCATCCTCTCCCCCTTGAAATGACTGGATTCAACTCTTCTCGGGGAGAGGAGGAGATTCCAGCTTTCTCTTAGCTATTTTTAGCCGTTTCATCTCCCCTCCACCATGGCCGAAGCATGCTTTTAAGGTGGCATTAATGGCTGGATAGCTTATACCCCCACCCACAGCCTTGTTTCTCCCTTAAAAGACTCCCTAGACTTAGAGAGGAAGTTTTCACCCATGCCCGATAAAGCTAGTGCTTATTACCTTGCTGTTGAGGAATTCCGGTGACGCCACCACCACGCAAATGGCATCACGAAGATCGGCTCGACTCCAAACCGCAAATAAGGTCCTCCTCTACCTCTTCTTCTATGGATAGATCTTAGGAATTATTAGGAGAGGAAATCGGGCTCAAAAGTGCTGGATCGGGTGAGCATTTTCATGGTGCTTAGGTTCGCCGGAAACCACCAATTCCGGCGGCGAAACAACCGCCGACGGATAGCCACCACCTCGACGGAGGTAGTGGTGGCGGTGGCTGGCCAAGGAGGTGGACAAATGGTCGGCGGTGGCTCTTGCAAAGCTATAGGTTTTATGCATTTTATTTTGTTGCTGGTTTCAGGTTTTTGGAAGATGAACAGTGCCATATATTAAATCTGATATATATTTATATATAATATATAGTAATTTATCACTTTTACCAAGCTCATTTTGATTCAATTAAATGAGGCACTTAGAGGCTGTTTTAGGAAAAATGGTCAGTTACAGAAGTTGTAGCCCTTCGAGTCTCGATTATTCTAAAATTTATTTTAACTCGATTGGGTAAGTAGTTTTACCACAACACCCATTTTGGTGAGACCTATACCTAGGGATATCCTCAGATTCAAATGGATGTCCACCTTTCATCCCTTGTCCAAATGAGCTGAAATTTGGTCAGGGGGGTCTACCTTAGCTATACCTAGGGCCTGTCCAAAAATGGAAATTTTTTGAGAATATTTTTCTATAGTTTTTGGAAAAATTTAATAAACCATGTATAAATTAATTAGGTGTCATAAAGACCTCAAAATTCCCCCAAATTTGGGTGGTTAATCTTAGAGGGCATGATAAGGCTCTGGTAAAAATTTCATCTCATTTGAAGATGTTTTGAATAGGTTTTTATCCAACCCTAGTTTGACCCTTATAGAGTTATTTAGGTCCAAACACCCCCTTGGGGTTTTGAGTAGTCAAATCACCTCAACAGAGGTTGAAATTTTGGACACTAACTTGGCATGGCTAATGTCACCCTTAAGGAAAAATGGTGTGGATGTGATTTTGGGTTGAGTACCCTAGGGTTCAAACTCATAACCTAATGAAGGGTTTTTGAGTGTTGTGAAGGGCATAGGGGCAAATGCACTTGTGTGACCTTGTAACTCAGTAGAGTTGAAGGTAGTGTATCATCAGTTCTCTGTTAGAAATCTTAGAAGATTTGGAGGTAGGTAGATACCTCAAAACCCTAACCCTAGTTTTAGGGTAGAAGTTCAATTATGAAAACACAGTCACTAAACCTTAGTTAAAAGTTGTGAAACTTGCGTGGAGTAAGTTTTAGACTATGTAGAACCCTTAGTAATTTTATTAGAATTTTATGGATTTTATTTCAAGTACGTTATTTGTTAGGTATCGATTTGCCAAAACTGTTGTTTTAATTATTTTGATTACCATGTTCATTTGAATCTGATAAAACTAGGTCAAAAGATGCTTTAAGTCTAAATGAATATCCCTGAATTTTGTTACAAATTTTAGTTGATTATATCTAGTACTTCCTTCACAAGTTCCAAAAAGGGCAATTATGGTCAACAATTCATTTAGAACAAATTACCTACTATAAAATTATGAAACCTGACCAATGATGTTTTCAAATCAATATCTAGTTGTATAATTTTATTCATGATTTTTAGGAGAATATTTACAATACTTGCTTCACAAATATAGTTTTTGAGATTTTGGTAATTATTTATTCTAGAACTAAATCCCCATTGAAGAATTATGAAATTTTGCCACTGATGTTTTAGGACACTATCTGCTCTAGAAGATTAAATAAGAATGTTTGGATGATTATCTACTGCAGTTACTTCATTAATGGAAGGAGATAGAATTTATTATCAAAATAAAATTAGAGTCCCTAAAATACTGGAATAATTATTATATCTTGGCTTTACTGTTAAATTGTTGTTTAGGATTTATCATTATTTTATGAAGCTTATACATACCTGAAAAGTGCACTTCATGTTCAATTGATAGCCCTTAGAGGCTTCATGGAAAATTAATAAATGCCTGATAAATTAGGGAAAATTACAATTTTTGGATTTAGACTATTTGTGTCATGATAAATCTCCAGAAAATAATTTATGGCATTTGGATGATTATCTAGATTATCTCCTATTCTGTTCGACATATAGCCTAGGTTGGTCTGCTTGTAGCAAATTGTTAAATTGGCATAGGACATGATATGGGATAGTTGTTGGAGTTAGTCATTTTAGCTGGGTGGACTGATGTTGATGATTTCACTATAGAGGGATAGGAAGAGTAGTGAGAAGTGGTTTGGCGTGAGACCCTGAACTCCTCCCAAGTAATCTCTGCAATCTCCATATCTACAAAGGTCGTGTCCACTTACGTCTTCCACCATCTCTTGGCGTGAGACTCCAAGCAAGAGACCACCAATGGCACTCTCTCCTCCCAGGGGCACCGTATTCCCGTCAACATCTCGTACATAATGTCCAACCATTCTTCTGTCCGGACAGTTGACTCTATCCCTAAGTAGGATGGGAGGAGAGTCCTCAGAAGATGCTATGCCAGTTGGCCCCGGGTTTGGCTGCGGTACCGGAAACTGCTGGCCCTGAAAGCTTCCAGAATAGCTGTCGGAGTCTGCCACATCTCCGACTGTAGGAATGAAGTGGGGACTGGGGGAGGTGGTGCAACATTCAGATTTTGCTGGACTCCTCCTTGTGGTGTTGGCTGCGCTGGGGGCTGCGTAACAAAAGCCAATTATAAGTAATCGCACCAATCTAACCAAAAGTGGAAAATTTCATGTGATCCCCCATATGGGCCCACCACTGCTTCCGCTGCTTAGTTTGTCCCCAAACTAAACTCGTGAGGGTGTGGCCCTGGGATTGTGGAATGTACTTTTCGATCGATGTGTTTTCTCTGATACCACTTGTAAGACCCCCATTTTTTTTTCTTTTAAAACATCGGGGTCTTAGGCCTAGAACCGCCTCCATGCGGTGACAGCTTCGCACTCGAGAAGGTTGTCACTACAAAACCCAGATCCTGCCGGCCAAATCGATCACAACTGTAGAAATAAAATAAGCAAGTCCATAGAAATCACACATGAATAGTAAAGAATCTCCACGAAGGGAGTGTCCACAAATAAAACAAATAACAGAATTCTTGGGCTTATTCCCGGTACATCAAGTCCTCACTACAAATCGCTCATCGCGGAAGCAAATTAATAAAACTACTAGCGATCGGGACTCAAAGTCCCTGCCATCTGAACTCTGGTTCTAGACTGTCCGATCTCCAAGCGTGCAGACCTTCGGGGCTGCTCCTCCATCCTGGGCTCCGTAGTCCCCTAAAATGATGTGGTTCGAAAACCGTTAGTCTAAAAGACTAAGTCCTATCGTCCCTCTCCCCTTCCCCATGGCTCCTAGGCACCGAGCGGGGAGAAGGAAAGGGAAGGACATAAAGGTGGAAAATATCAAATAACAGATGGCAGCAGAACTAATCTAGCAGTTCTAAGGAATAAGAGATGTAAAAATGGTATAAAGAACTTAATAAGAAAGTAACCTTAACTTATGTGAATACACATAAGCAAAGGGATCTCTTGAAGGGTTCCTATCGTATAAAAAGTCTCATACCGATTCATATGATAGGGTGTCGGTTTTACTAGTAAGCATTAATATGTAATACTAAAATAATAACCTTAATAAAGCACGCTCGCGTGAAATTATAAACCAAGGGTCGTTTTGCAGGGCCTAATGTATAAATTGTCCCATACCACTTATAAATTAGATGTCAGGTTATATGCAATGATTATGCTATGAAATACAATTATTCCATGACATGAACATGCAAGTGCAACTCACCCACTCGACTCTGTGTACACAGACCTTTAGTTCCCCTTTCTAGAGCCGAACCTCCCGGATACCTCCGTAGTGGCAAACGGAAGCGGTGGGTTGGGGCCTCGCCCACCTCTAAACTAGTAATAACACTACCTTTCAGACCTATCGTACACCTCAATGTTGGTGCACTAAGAAAAGCTCCTGCGTACTCTTGCAGGCTGGCGCACCAGAATTTATTTGGCCAAGTGCAAAACCACACTTGTCGGGTCAACGTATTGACATTGGTGCATCGACCCTCCAATACTGAAGACCCACCACCTTATACTTATACACATGCAACCTTATATAATAGATACCGAGCCAAGCTCCCGGACCATCCGTCGGTCAATAATCAGCAACCGAGACAAAGCTCGCCGGGCTATCCTGCCCATCACAAACCATTACCGAGCCAAAGCTTGCTGGGCTAACCTACCCATCACTAAAACCACTAGGCTTACTGCCCGAGTGACCTAACCTATCTCCCCACAACATCGAGGTGTGAGAATGTAAAACCCTAAATTTACTAATTGCTCTTTATTTTATTTTTTTTGGCCTACGACTTAGGTTTAGCCCAGGATTGCCCAAGGTATTCTTCGTGAAGGGCTCTCGAGGGCACTAGGAGCTACGATGGGATGAAGCCCAAAGCTCCCTTTCGCAAGGCACTTATTCTTATTGGTTGATACCCAATTCCAAATCCCTTAATTATTACATTGGATCTAAACCTACTATTTGACACTTCCTCCTACGGGTTAGACAATCTTTTGTCGATCACGGGCACCATCTAACATTTAGCCAAATAAAACCCCTACTCATCCTACCTCTAATGATGAACTCATTCTAGTTTATCCAAACCAGCAACCACTTATCCAGACTCATGTGCCCAGCTTTATACTCCAATATATTTTCTCCAGTTTTACTATATGCAGACCACTAAGGTTAAATGTCATTTAAATGGGCGGTACATCAAATAATCATCCAGTAATCCTATAATAATTATTGGAGGGGTATTATGACTTTTTTTGCCCAAATCTAAAGATTCACAATTTTTCCTATTTATCTGATACTTTATTTAATTATTATAGTTGCAAAAAATTCCAAAATTGACAGGAAGTACAAAATTTAGATAAGATAAAATTCCTCCAAATTTATGTTATATACAATATGAATATTTAACTTAGGATCCATAGTCTCTAAATTTTTCAGCAATGTTTAGGCCACAAATTTTAATTTTTAATATATCCTACAATAATTCATTTAAAAAAATAAGTAGCACAATCTTACTTCCAAAAATTCAAATAAAATTCAAGCATGATTGTTAGGGCATATAAATGCTCTGGGTCAAATTCCAAAATTTATGAACTAGTAAAGGGCCTTAAACAAAATATTGAAATTTTTTTCCAATTTAATAAGCTTGTGAGGTAGGTACCACCAAAATGTATCCAAAAATTCTCATAAAATTCAAACATGACCAGGAAGGGTTAAAAGCTTCCTCTTCCAAAATTTCATGACCTCCCAATGGGCAGAGGGACCAAACTAATAAAATTATTAATTAGGGCAATCCCATGTGTAACAAAGGAAGTGCTACAATTATTGTTCAAAAATTTCCAACTAAATTACCAGAGCTTCATTATATCCTTAAGGCCACTTTACCAAAATTTCATCATAGTTTAAGGAGTTTTACTAACCTATTCTATCACTACAATAATTGTGCCTTAAACTAGGGTTTGGATTTTGAGAGGTCCCAACCTTTCCAAAATCCCTTAAGATTTTCACCAAAGGGTTTTACCTACCCTAGTACCCTGCCTACAAAATTTCATGACCATTTAAGGTGTTTTGGCCTCATGCCCTTCACAACGTACTAAAGCCCTCCCTTAAGGTTTGACCTAGGGTATTGGGCCAAATCAATTCCAATCTACCCCATTTTTCATGGGAAGGTGCCAAAAGTCATGCCAAGTCAGTGGCCCAAATTGGAACCTCTATTGAGGTGATTTAGACACTCTAAGCCAAAAATATACTTTTGGACCAAAATGCCCTTTTTAAGGTAAGGCTAGGGTTTGCAAGATATCAGTTCAAAACACTTCCAAATGTAATAAAAATTTAACCACAGCTTAATAATGACCCTTATACCACCCACCAAAATTGGATGGAATGGAGTTCATTTAACCCCTAAATTAATATACCCTAGAGAAAGAAATTAAAATATTACAAAACTATAGAAAAACATTTTCCCCAAAAACTCCCATTTTTGGTCAAGGTTTATATATGGTCTATGGTGACTCCCGTCCAAAATTTAATTTCATTTTGACTAAAGATGAAGTGTGGGCACTCAGTTTAATGTTGCCTAGTCATATGTATAGACCCACCAAAATGAGTGCCCTAGTCAAACCAAGCACCCAAATTTGTTCAAACCAATTTTGTATGACATTAGAACCATAGAATACATTTTATGTGTTGACCATTTTCTCTGAAAATACCTCCAGGTATTTTTAAAAATTAAGGCATTAAATACTAAATCTTTGACATAATTAAATAAATCAGAATTTATATCCTATAGTTTGAAATCAATCCAGCATGAATCTTGACGCGCTATTGGACGACATCCCGTCATCGTCCCGCGCGCCAATGGCCTGGATTGAAACTTATGGGAGCATCTTCCATCCGCTGCCGCCGGCCATCCGGCCACCGTACCGATCAGCCACCGCCACCGACACCTTCGTTGAGGTGGTGGCTACCTCCAGCGGCGGCACGGCCGCGGAAAGCACTATTCTGGCGAACCCGAAAAGCTCAAATCCATGGAAAAAATAGGAAATTTTTGAATTGGATCGGGCTCAATTGAGCCCGAACCTCGGCCCGAAGGATTGCTATGATATGGCCGTGGAAGGAGTTGAGGAGGACCTGTGGGGCGACTGTAGCCTTGCAGATCGACGGATAAGCATGGTGGTGGCTTGGGATGGTCGGCCTCCTACAACAATGGAGTGGAACGTCTTGGCTCCTTCAGGAAAGTAGTGGGAAATCATCCTTGGAGTCTAGTGATGCTTTTAAAAGGGGGAGGTGAGGTGTTATGTGGCTGTAAACTTCAATCCATTTTTTGTCAAGGTCAAGCTTGGCGGCTATTGTGGGTAGGGGGAAAACATGGCTCCAACCAATCAAGGATTGGCGGTTGAATTGGGGCTGCCTTCCTTTCCTAAAGCAATGAATGGAGGGGGTTGGGGAGGGGGAGGATGAGCCCAAAGTTTTCCTCCCTTTCTTCTTATCTTTCTCTCTCTCATAGGTGGCTCTCTCTCTCTCCTACACACCAAGCTGAATTTTGGCTCCTACCTAACCTATGCCTGCCAACATGTCCATTCAATCCATCAAAACAAGGTTAGCCCAATTTAAATGGGCTTGAGCTTGAGTTAGCCCATTTGGGCTAGCTTGGCCCAAACCTAGATTAGGGTCCACTTGGGTAAATTTTGTCCTTGAGGTTTCCTTAATGGGTCCTTGGTGACCATTGGCCTCCTCTAGGTTCAAGGTGGGGTTGGATTTGCCCTTGGAGGTCACATGACCCTAACTTGGGCACTTTGAACACTTTAGGGCTATAGTTGTATTTGGTAGACTTAGCCTTTTTGATGGTCCCAATGGGTCCTTGGTGACCCATTGGCCTCTCCTAGGGTTTATGAAGGTATGTGTGGGGTCCACTTGGCTAAGGGACTGGAATTGGCCCTTGTGTAGGTCAGTTTGACCCAATTAGGGTTAGAGTTTACTTTGGTCAACTTAACCCTTTGACTTCCCTCCATGGGTCCTTAGTGACCCATTGACCCCTCACTAGGGTTATGAAGGTATGGGTGTGGTCCACTTTGCTTAGGTAGGGTCAATTAACCCTGTGTAGGCCAGTTTGACCCATTTAGGGTTAGGGTTGACCTTGGTCAATTAAGGCTCTATGGTTTACCCAGATGAGTCCTTAGGGCCTTAACATAGGTTGGAGAGATCTTGGTGAGATCTTGGAGTCATGGTGAGGGACCCTGGTGACCCTAGACTAAGGTTTTGGAATTTACTATTTACAGGACCATAGTGCCCCTATCCACACCACCAGGCCCACTTGACTTTTTCTTGGGCATCCTAGGGTTTTATCATGACAAACACTCTTAGGGGTCTAGTTGGAAAATGGGAGGTTACACAAAGTAAAGTGGAGTTAATATCGAGGAGGACTTTAGATTGAAGTCCTTAGGTCGGAGCTAACGAAGGGGTTTTGATAGTTGCGGAAAAATAAAGTTAAATTCTAACAATCTACTAGTCTGCAAACTCCGCTATGCGATGCTTCACCGGTGGGATGGAAGACTACACGGTCGATTATGCACCAAATCGCTGGGCGGATGGACGAGTAGGCCTGCAGAATGAGGGTCGAGAGCGCCTCTTCGCTACGCACGCTTCTAGCAATTGCTAGAATGACAAAACGGGATGTGGCGGCTGATGGATAAGCAGGCGCAACTCAAGCAACTAATGCGTAAAACAATACAAGTTCACATAGACATGAATCACATAAGTTTACAACTAAAGTGCACATCAACAATATAAATAGATTTAAACACCATTATTCATCAAGAAAGCAAGAACAAGTCAAGAGATCTACCGAATCTGAAGGCTCGTCGAGGGATCGCGGAAGGATTCACCGGGTTGTCAATCTACGTCCATGCTTGGTCCTCAACTATATTCGGGGTAGAGAAGGGATGTCACTACCTTCCATGGACCTATCTTCTTCGTGTCATGATGTGTAAGAAAATTGCAAGCTTCCCTTAGCTTGATGGGTATAGCGTCAAACCATGAAATGGATCTTAAGAAATGATGAAGAAGGCCGAGAGCAAGAATTGACATAGTGTAGGAATCACGAGCATGGCCGGAGCTTCTCTCCTTGGTGGAAGATGGAGGATGGAGGTGGAAAGGCGGATCTTTTCCCTAAAAGGCAGCTTGAATGAAGCTGTAGATGATTCTGTCAAAAATTGGCAGGAAATCTACGCTTTAATAGAAAAAGGATAGAAAATTGGTCACACACGGTCTGGCGCACGACCGTGCGCGAACCGTGCGATTTTGGCGCAAAGAAAATGGCTTGCGGAAGAGATGCATTGACATGTGCATTTCCTCGCCCAAGGCGCTTCCTCCCGTGAATAAAGGAAAACGAATAGGTAAACACAAAGTGCAGGAATGCTATGATGGTATAGGAGAATCGTGCATTTTACTCACGCACGGGCGCTTCCACTCGTGCGTGAAGGAAAATGCATGATTAACCACGGAAAGCAAAAATCCAGAGAAAAACGCAGACCATGCGATTCCTTCTCGCACGGTTTGGCCGAAACCATGCGGGAATAAAACGCACGGATAGCCACAGAAGTCTCCAGAATTGATGTATAAAACGCACGATTACCGTGAGACCATGCGAGAAGAAATTCGCAGGACCGTGCGTTTTAGAAAGAAACTGGAAATTGAATCTGGGACGTCCCGACTACCTTCATAACAATGAAACAAACTACAAAGAACCACGGGGAGCACCATGTGCTTACCCCCAAAAACAGAATGCGCAAATGCACACCATTGGGCCAAAATAGTGAACGAAATGGCCAATGACCGAACGATGCAAATATAACTGAAATCCGGTTGAAATGCAGTGCACGAGCAAGAAAACAAGCCCAGATAAGTCTGAAAAACCCTATCAATATCAGACTCATCACACCACCAGACTTAAACATTTGCTCGTCCTGAGAAAATCATCTGTCCGTGGACTCAAAAACAACTAGCTAGCTTAGAAATTTTAAATAATGTAAAGCGAGAAATCAAATACTCATGGGTGCACATAATATAATTGATAAACTTTTTAATTATGCTATAGAGTTTATAAATTTCGACAGACGTAATTAAATATTATAGCAACTGAAAATAAGAATGCTGGGGAATCGTCCTGTCACACGTAGGAAGAAAGTATACAAGCCACTAAGGTGAGCATTGCCAAAGACCGGGGCTCAGGATCACCTGCAAAGAAATCCACCAATGTCGGGGACCATACGCTTGCCCGTTCACACACTCTCCACAGCGCTAGTTCGACTCAAGCGGTACTCCGTAGGACTTTAGGAAGATAATGGGCCTGGCGAATACGTAGGTAAGATGCAAAAGGTAAATATGGCTACGCACAAACCCAAATGGAGCTCATACAAAGGACTATCCTCTCCCCAACAATACAAGCGGATGCACCACACCACCAGACTTGGACATTGATATACGGTGTGTGTGCACCGCCTACAGCATAAAATCTTATATGGAATTTCTCATTTAAACTTTTTCTTCTTTAATAACAAACTACTTTCTTTTTTCTTTTCTTTTTTTTATTTTTCAAAAATTTCTATATCACATTCAGCCACATAATCATGAATTCTTCACCTCACATTCACAAACTGCACCACAGCAACAACACCAAGCGAGGAAAGTAGCATAACAAATTTAGAGATCGGGGGTGTGCGACTAGGAAGGGATTTTAGGCTCTGGTGATCGTGAAGTTGGGCTAATACAACAGATGGGATAGGCACAACATAGGCTAACAAGGATTAATGTTAGGACTGGGTACAAGGCTTAATCGGGCAAAAATGATGTCCTACAACACGCTCACGCTTGACTAACCATGCACCAATGCTTAGAGAGTAGCTTGGGCAAGTTCTTAGCCACCGAGAAAGATGATCCTTCCTCCCGACTCGATCAATAGAAGGCTAGTGATGGCTACACACATTCCTACTCTACCGTTCAATTACTCCAGATTCAGCAATTTTGAGTAGTACAAATGACATTTACAAATGCAGAAATGTATAAATCTACGAGCATATAGAAAAATAAATCTATACTATTTCTACACAACCATGAGAGTACTCGATAGGAGCACTGCACGAGTTTCACAACCCTATCCTAAAATCCTAAGCTAGCACCTACTTTTTAAAGTTAAACACAAAAGAAATAAATTAAACTTGGGTCGAGCGCGTTCTTAAGTGTGCGCTCAAGTGGTGTAGGTGCACAATGCAGACATGATAATATAAAAAAGAAAAAATAAAAATACTCTTGTGGTAAGAAGTGCATGTAGTGCAATGTGCACAGGTGTGATGCATAACTCTCCCCCGCAAGACTTAAACAAAACGACCTATCACAAGATTACAAACAATAGAAATGAAGTAAAAGTCGGGGAAAAGGTGACCCAATGCTCAGCAAATGAGCACACTCAAAGATTGGTGTTAAAGCATGAAGCCAAACTTGCACCAAGGAGTTGCCACCTATAAAATAACTCCAACAAAAAATATAAACCATGTATGACCCCCTCCTAGAACATAGAACACGACACGAGAGGGGTGTTATTCCCAGAACAGCCGACTTGCAGTAGCACTAACACTCGGGCTAGTCTGTACCACAAGACGCATATTCTGCCCGCTACAACCAATATCATCCATTGTCAACCTAACCAGAATATAGAATAGAAGTCAAATCCACGCCAAGTATATAGTCCACAATATAACAATAGTAGAAAAGCTAAATCAAGCTTCTAAAATCAGAGTACGTAAATAATTTTCCCAAAAAGGGTAAAAAAAAGACTCTCACACACTCACATCAGTAACCGACGTTAGCGACGGTACCGTCCCATCAGGCCCTATTGTCCTGGCTTGGCTGTCCGGCTGCATATCCTGCTGCTCCACCTGCGGGGTTACAACACTGCGTGCCGACTCGCACCACATGCATTATATCCACATTGTGAGCACATGAGTTTCTCGTCCGATAATCAACACACAAGTTCATATCAATCAACAATAAGCATTTACCCAAGCTCTAGTAATCATTGTTATTAAATGACTAAATAACATTCGTGCACTAATCCCCACAAAGTTGTTTCGCTCAACCGCATATCATTCACCCTTTGTATATGTGGGGTTAATTCCAATACTATCATCATGCATTTAATTATCACAGTGTATATATAATGATTCGCCTACGGCTTAATGTCGGATCATTACACGACCTCCTCCAAGTCCCAATTCATTTACATAACTAACCCAGGAATTAAGGTGCAGAATCCTGCTGGACAGCAACTTCAACCGAAGGTTCTTTTGGATAAAGGAATCCAATGAGTGCATGTAACACCTCGAAGGAAAGGTCATTCCATGGGATACAACTTTCATGTTCAGTCCGCAACCCAGATTGTATTGTATCCCACATGAAATTGTCTCCAAAGTCTACTGCGTATAGAATACAATTTCTGCACGCTTAATCCGAGAAACCTCTACTTCGACCAGACATTCCCGTGGCTACACACTTCACCCGAAGGCTTGTAACCACTCGTCGGAAATGTAATTCAAAGGGCTACGACTCTTGTGTTTAGTCAAAAGCCCAGATCTAACCATACCTTGCCCGAAGATAGCCAAAAAGGTCGTTTCGTGCAGAACACAGATTTCTGCACGCATCTTGAGGTGAAATGAACGTCATCGATTCATCTTCCTCCTCAAGCAAATCCTCCCCAAATCACAACCAGAAGTTCCTCCACCCTTAATCACCCTCTTAAGGCCATTCCTCTTCACGAATTCACCCCCATCATCACTTTGAAGAAGGGGAGATTGAAGATTACTAAACATTAGAACACAAGTTCTAGAAAGTCCCTCATAGAAACCTTCTCCTCGCACATCAAGAATCATTTGAGTCCATGTCTCGCCTAAGAATAACTATGGATCTAGCACCAAGGGAGAGGGGGGGGGGAAGCTCACCTCATTTCCAGCGGTTCCGCCATTTTCGACCATGGATCTTGTCATCCTTCTCGTTGGCATTGTTTTTCCCTTGACGGCGATGACGCTTCCTCATGGGGTTGGTTGGCTCCAGATAAATGGATCTCCTTCAGAAGTTCCTCTCCAGAAAATGGGGTTTGTAAGAGAATAAGATGGCTAGGGTTTCATTTTTCTCTTTTATATAGAGGTGACACGAGTAGGGACACGGCTGTGTCCTTTCCCGTGTTCTGCTCAGGTGAAACGCCATCCATGGTATGACTACCATTTAGTGCTCATACACGGGTACTGACACGCCCGTGTCTGTACCCGTGTCTAGGTGACACGCCCGTGTCTGTACTTGTGTGGATACCCGTGTCCTGCTCGGGGCACTTCTCGTTTTGCTTGCCTTGGATCACAAGGGTAGGGACATGCCCGTGTCTTTACCCGTGTCCTTATCTGGTAAGCCATGTTTGCCACTTAAAGCCATGCCACTCAAAGCCATGGCACTCAATGCCACGACAAGCGGGTAGGGACACGCACGTGTCTCTACCCGTGTCCTCCTCAGGACAGTCCACTCAATGTCGTGCCACTCAAAGCCATGACACTCAATGCCATAGCACACGGGTAGGGACACGCCTGTGTCCCTACCCGCGTCCTTCTCGGTTCAAGCCACTCAACGCCATGCCAAAATCACTTAATACCATTGTCATTCAACGACACAGAACACGGGTAGGGACACGCCCGTGTCCCTACCCATTTCATACTCAACACAGTTACTCAACTTATTTCCTTTTTCCCCCAATTGCGCGCCTGATCGCCTGCACTCTCTGAGCCTAAATCAGCTATCCTGACTCAAAAAACACGCACAAGGGGCCTAGCGCAAATCGAGTCGTTACAAATCCTATTAACAAAATTAAAGATTTCGTCCCCGAAATGAGGTTAAGGCTACGGGGAGAGCAAAGCATAAAATAAACATGAATTAAAACATGCTTTTAAAGGTTACCTTGATGAAATAGCTCCGGGTAGCGCTTTTGCATCAAGTCCACCAGGTCCCACGTAAACTCCTCTTTCCCATGATTGGACGACAACACTTTTACTAGTGGAACACTTTTGTGGCGCAAAATTCTCGTCTCGCTATCTACTATCCGCACCGGCTCTAGTCGCACCGACCTATCAGTCGCAACTGCTCCGTTAGTGGTTGGGTCATATTGCTCGGGCCGCAACAACGCCTTTCGGAGCGACGACACATGGAATACTTCTTGAAAGTTCTCTAGCTCCGGCGGTAACTCCAATCGATAGGCCAAAGGGCCAATCCTTTCCAATACGGCATTAGTTCCAACATACCTTGGGCTGAGCTTCTTCACCCCGCATACACGAGATTCTCCATGCATTGGCCTGATCTTCAGAAATACCTTGTCACCCACCAAAAATTCCATAATTCGGTTCTTTGCATCTTAATACTTTGCCTGGCAACTTTGAGCCTCGAGCATGCGGTACCGTATTAGTCTCACAGTTACATCAGTATCATCTATGTATTCAACTCCCAATGACTTCGGATCTTAAAAGACAAGGGTGTTCTACACCTTCTTCCGTAAAGGGCTTCATGGGGCGCCATCCCGATGCTAGCTTGATGGCTATTGTTGTATGAGAATTATACCAAGGGTAGGAGCCTTTCCCACGGCTCTCCTCTATCCAACAAACATAACCTCAATAAGTCTTCCAATTTCCGGATAGTCCTTTCAGATTGCCCATTGGTCTGAGGGTGAAATGTTGTGCTAAAGGTGAGGCGCGAACCCAAATATGCCTGCACAACCCCCCATTCTCTAGAGGTAAACCGACCATATCGGTCCGAAGCGATCGTCTTTGGCACGCCATGATACCGTACGAATTGATCTACAAAAAGGAATACCAAAACGTCCACGTGTGCTTCCTTCTTCATAGGTATGAAACGGGCTACCTTCGTCAAGCGATCAACAATTACCCATATCTAATCATTCCCTGAGCGGGAGCGAGGCACACCATTGATGAAGTCCATGGAGACATCTTCGAACTTCCACTAGGGGATGGGCAATGACTGCAACAATCCACCCGGGCTCCTGCATTTTTCCTTCACTCTTTGACAGGCCTCGCAATGCGTAACAAAATACTTGACATCTTTCTTCATCACCGGCCAACACATGGTCTTCTGTAAGTCGGCGTACATCTTAGCAATTCCAGGATGCAAAGAATTCTGAGAGCAGTGTGCCTCTCTCAAGATCTCTTCCCAAATTTTACCGCCCTTGGGAATGTAAAGCCAGCCACGGAAATGAATAAGGCCGTCCTTTAGAGAGTACTCGTTGGTTTTCCCATCTTCAATTGACTTTATTGTCGGGGCCATAGCCTCATCCCTTCCTTGCTCCACCCGGATTCGGTCTCGAACATCGCACACTGTGCTCATCGTGGTCAAGTATTCCGTATACCCATCCGGTTGATCCTTATACACCAAAGTGATCTCCATCTCCTAGAGCATCCGAGATAACTTTATATGCATCAACCAGGACTCAGGGCTTATTTCCGGTACCTTCCTTCTCAAAGCATCAGCTACGGAATTTACTTATCCGGGGTGGTAGTTAAGGGTGTATTCATAATCGAACAAAAACTCAAACCACCGTCACTGTCTTAGATTCAATTCCTTCTAGGTATGGACGTACATTAAGTTTTTATTACCCGAGAAGATTTCGCAGTGTACGCCGTATAGGTAGTGCCTCCAAATATTCAAGGCGAACACTACTGCTCCCAGCTCCAAATCATGTACTAGATAGTTTATTTCGTGCTTCTTTAGTTGTCTCAAAGCATAGGCGATCACATGCCTGTGCTGCATCAATACCGCACCCATTCGTTGATATGATACGTCCGAGTAAACTTGAAATCCTTCCTTCCCGGATGGAAGGGCTAGGATGGGTACGGATGTAAGTCTGTCCCGAGTGTTAGTGCTATCGCAAGGCGGTTGTTCTAAGCATATGACCCCTCTCGTGCCATGTTCTGTGTTCCGGGAGGGGGGTCTTCCAAATGGTATCAGAGCCAGGTTTCGATCCTCTAACCTGCGGGGTTACGACACCGCGTGCTGACTCACACCACATGCATTATATCCACATTGTGAGCACATGAAGTACTCGTCCGATAATCAACACACATGTTCATATCAATCAACATTGAGCATTTACCCAAGCTCTAGTAATCATTTTAATTAAATGACTAAATAACATTCGTTCACAAATCCCCACCAAGTTGTTTCGCTCGACCACATATCATTCATCCTTTTTATACGTGGGGTCTATTCCAATACTATCATCAAGCATTTAATTATCACAGTGTACATATAATGATTCGCCTACGGCTTAATGTCGGATCATTACATGATCTCCTCCAAGTCCCAATTCATTTGCATAACTAACCCAAGAAATTCAGGTGCATAATCCTGCTGGACAGCAACTTCAACTGAAAGTTCCTGTGGATACAGGAATCTGGTGAGTACGTGTAACACCTCGATGGAAAGGTATTTCCATGGGCTACAACTTTCATGTTCAGTCTGCAACCCAGATTGGATTGTATCCCACATGAAATTGGCTCCAAAGCCTGCTGCCTACAGAATATAATTTCTGCACGCTTAGTCCGACAACCCTCTACTTCCACCAGACATTCTCATGGCTACAGACTTCACCCGAAGGTGTGTAAACACTCGTCGGAAAGATAATTCTAAGGGCTACGACTCTAGTGTTTAGTCGAAAGCCCATATCTGACCATACCTTGCCTGAAGATAGCCAAGAAGGTTACTGCGTGCAGAACACAGATTTCTGCACGCATCTTGAGGCGAAATGAATGGCATCGGTTCATCTTCCTGCTCAAGACAATCCTCCCCAAATCATAACCAGAAGTTCCTCCACCCTTATTCACCCTCTTAAGGCCATTCCTCTTCACAAATCCACCCCCATCATCACTTTGAAGAAGGGAGGTTGAAGATGACTAAACATTAAAACACAAGTTTTAGAAAGGCCCTCCTAGAAACCTTCTCTTCACACATCAAGACTCATTTGAGTAGATGTCTCGCCTAAGAATAATTATGGATCTTGCACCAAGAGAGAAGGGGGGAAGCTCACCTCATTTCCAGCAGTTCCTCCATTTCCGGCCATGGATCTTGTCATCCTTCTCGTTGGAAGCGTTTTCCCTTGACGGCGGTGGAGTTTCTTCACGGGGTTGGTATGCTCCAGCAAAATATATCTCCTTCAGAAGTTCCTCTACAGAAAATAGGGTTTGGAATAGAATAAGATGGCAAGGGTTTCATTATTCTCTTTTATACAGAGGTGACATGGGTAGGGAAATGGCCGTGTCCTTGCCCGTGTTCTGCTCTGGCGAAACATCATCCACAGTTTGACTATCGTTTCGTGCACATACACGGGTACTGACATGCCCGTGTCTATACCCATGTTCAAGTGGCACGCCCGTGTCGGTACCCATGTCGATACCCGTGTCCTACTCAGGGCACTTCTCATTTTGCTTGCCTTGGAGCACACGGTAGGGACATGCCCGTGTCTCTACCCATATCCTTCTCTGGTCAGCCATGTCTGCCACTCAAAGCCATGGCACACAACACCACGACACATGGGTAGGGACACGCCGTGTCTCCACCCGTGTCCTCCTCAGGATAGTACACTCAACGCCATGCCACTCAAAGCCATGGCACTCAATGCCACAGCACACGGGTAGGGACGCACCCGTGTCCCTACCCGTGTCATTCTCGGGTCAAGCCACTCATCTCCTTGCCAAAATCACTCAACAACACGGTCATTCAATGCCACATAATATGAGTAGGGACACGCCCGTGTCCCTACCCATGTCATACTCAACACTAATACTTGTTGGAGTTACCATGGTGATCTAGAAGTTGTCAAACATGTAATCTCACTACCAATGTGATATGAGCCTGCAGGGTCGCACATAAGAGCATGTGGAGAAGTTGGAAGATTGACTGTGTTGGTAAGGGTTACAAATCACCACACAGAATGGGGTCGGGCAAACGTTGCCAAAGGATTTTGGTCGAGAGTCATCGAGTATGACTCGCCGACTAAGGCAAAGTCGTCGAGAGTCGAAGGGAGTCGTCGAGTATGACTCGCCGATTAAGGCAAAGTCGTCGAGAGTCGACGGGGGTCCTCGAGTATTACTTGCTGACTAAGGCAAAGTCATCGAGAATCAATCTGTTTGATTCTCGCCGAATCTGGCTGTTGGATTCTTGCCGAATCTGTCTGCTGATTCTCGCCGAATCTGTCTGTTGGATTCTCGCCGAATCTATCTGTTGATTCTCGCCGAATCTGCCTTCTGATTCCCGCCGACTGATTCTCGCCGAACCTGTGCTGATTCTCGGCAAATGATTCTGAAACCCTATTTTGGGTGGTCTACGGATAGCGATATTCTTAGGTCTGTTTATTCCTTTGGTATAAATTGAGACTTAGGGTATTGGGAATGAGATCAGCCTTTTTCTCCTGTGGCCGAATCGAAACCGACGGAAGCGTTCTGCCGCTCGCTCTACCGATTCCCGAACCCCACCGGACGGAAGTGTTCTGCTGCTTCGCTCGCTCCGCCGGCATCCTCTTTGACGACAGTCGCCGGTGTTGCTCTTCCTGGAACAGACCTAGCAGTCCGTGGAGGTGCAAGGTGCAGTTGATCTCCTTCCCGTTCTTCGTGCGACGAAAATCAGTGTTCTTCCACTCGTGTTGATTTCTGCAGAGACATAGACACCATTCTACGTAAAACTCGCTGCTAACAAGGACCCATACATTGGAGCATCTGAGTTGAGTTGTGACTCAACGCCGCCAAGGTAATTTAACCTAGTTTTTCTTAACTTCTTGATTCAACATTCATGGCCTGATCCAAATATCTTTGGGTTGTTCTTGATTTTTATTACTTCCGCTGCATGCACAAGTGTTGTGCCATCCTCATAGAGAATCCCAACAGTGGTATCAGAGCCAGGTTTCAGCCATGATTGTTGTTTCCTTAGCAGTAACCGTCCCTCAAGTGGTTAATGAACCCGTGTATTGTTTTGGATTTGGAATCCAACAAAGAGAGACGAGCTTGTCTACTGCTTTAAGTCGAGTTGCCTTTGCATTTGTCCAATGCATTTAAATCTGTAAATTTGGAAGAGTTTGGATGTTCAGATTTAGCCCTTACTTTTATCAAATGTTGATAGTGCCATGTTGTGCACATAAGGGATGCATGTGGATTTTAGAAGTGTTTTTCTATGGATGTGCACATTGATCAAATGTTGATCATGGTTAATTGTTAACTTATTATAAAAAATCCCTTCATCAAATATTAAGTGTTCGGATGCCTTCCGATGGATGACACTCTTCCTGCCCCGATCGATGATGTGTGGGCTTGCCAAAGCAAGGTGCATTAATCTATCTTGGTAAGGGTGCGAGCGGATAATTGTGATATCCCACTGTTAACATCGGGTCTAACTTAACTAGGTTACCTCAAAGGTTGAGTTCCTAGAGGCATAGGGTTGGCATGCACCATATGATGGATGCGAATAAGGAGTTATTCACCAACCATACAATAATTGCATGAGGATGCAATTGGCAAGCGTTGCCTACCTAAATAACCACATCGTGAGAGAAAAGCCAAAGCTGACTCATTGTGTTGGTGAAATACGGATCTTGTCCACTAAGAGAGTAGCTCGCATGAACTCTCCGAATTGATAGTGAGGGCCATCATTTCGAAAAAAATAGTTGGAGTTTTAATTGAAGTCATAATTAAAAATAAATTGTATTTTTAAATTTTGGTACTGATATTATTTTGCATGAATTCTTGTAGTATTCCATGGCAAGTGGTTCACACTCCACTTTATCTCTGAGAGCCATCCTAGAGAAGGATAAGCTCAGTGGGACTAACTACATGGATTGGTACAGGAACCTGAGAATTGTTCTCAGGCAAGAGCGAAAGCTCTATGTCTTGGAAGAAGAAGCCCCCGAGGTGCCGACCAGGAATTCTTCCCGTGTTGATAAAGATACTTTTAAGAAGTATACTGATGATGCCTTAGACGTCGAATGCCTTATGCTTGCCACCATGAACTCTGAGCTTCAGAAGCAACATGAGAATATGGGGTGCAAGAAGATTGACGAGCATCTCAAGAAAATGTTTCAAGGCCAAGCTCGTCAAGAGAGGTTCGATGTCACAAAAGCATTATTTCAGTGCAAGATGGGAGTTCGAGACTCAGTAGAGACTCACGTACTCAAGGTTATTGGGTATATAGAGAACCTTGAAAGGCTTGGTTTTCCTCTAGGTCAAGAGTTGGCCACAGATCTGATCCTACAATCGTTGCCGGATAGTTATGAGCATCTTGTCTTGAACTACAACATGAATGAAATAGACAAGACACTGCCCGAGCTCCTAGGCATGTTAAGAACTGCCGAGATCAACATGAAGAAGGCCAAGCCTGCCTGCCCCATACTGATGGTGCATAAGGGTAAGGGCAAGGCCAAGTGCTCTAAGAAGACGAAGGTGGGACCTAAGTCATATCTTGAGCCCAAGTCTTCTGCACTGAAGAAAAAGAAGAGCACGGTGAAGGAAGGGAAATGCCACCACCGTGGCAAGGCTGGTAATTGTAGGAGGAACTATCTTTCTTACATTGAGGGTCTGCAGAAAATGAAGGGAGGTATGACTTTCGCTTCGAATATTTACGTTATAGAGATAAACCTTTCTCCTCCTTCATCTTGGGTATTGGATACCGGATGTGGTTCACACATTTGTGCAAATGTGCAGGAACTGGAAAAGAGAAGATTGCTGAGTAAAGAGGAGGTGGACCTGCGTGTCGGCAATGGAGCAAGAGTTGCTGCTGTAGCCGTAGTGGTTTACCGTCTTTCTTTGCCCAGTGGGCTTGTAATATAATTAGATAATTGTTATTTTGTTCCGGCCATAACTAGAAACATTATATCTATTTCATGCTTGGACATGATTGGATTTTCTTTTATAATTAAGAACAACTATTGTTCTATATTTAATAATGATGTTTGTTATGATGTAGCCCAATTGTTTAATGATATTTATGTTTTGAACTTTGACGATCAGATCTATAATGTAGAAAATAATAAAAGACTTAGAACGAATGACTCAAACCCTACATATCCCTGGCATTGTCATTTGGGCCATATAAACGAGAAGCGCATATCCAAGCTCCATAAAGATGGACTTTTGGACTTATTTGATTATGAATCATTTGAGCGATGCGAATTTTGTTTGTTAGGCAAGATGACTAAAGCCCCTTTCACTGGCTATACTGAGAGGGCTGAGGATCTCTTGGGTGTTGTACATAGTGATGTATACGGACCCATGAGATCCATGTCTAGAGGTGGGTATTTCTACTTCGTTACATTTACTGATGATTTCAGTAGATACAGATATGTGTATCTTATGAAGTGCAAATCTGAGACCTTTGAAAAGTTCAAAGAGTTCAAGAATGAAGTAGAAAACCAGTTGGGTAAAAGGGTTAAGGCACTCCGATCTGATCGAGGTGGCGAATACCTGAGTCATGAGTTCCGTGATCATCTGAAAGAGTGTGGTATTGTATCACAGCTCACTCCACCTAGAACACCAAAGCATAATGGTGTGTTTGAGAGGAGAAATCGTACTTTGTTAGACATGGTACGTTCGATGATGAGTCATGCAGACTTGCCTGTTTCCTTTTGGGTTTTGCTTTAGAGACTACTGCAATGACACTGAATCGTGCTCCAACGAAAATGGTTCTGAACACACCTTATGAGATATAGACTGGGAAGCGTCCTAGTATGTCGTTTAATAAAATTTTGGGCTGTGAGGCATACGTGCGACGTCAAATGCCTGACAAGTTGGAACCCAAATCAGATAAATGTTATCTGGTGGGATATCTTAAGGAAACAAAAGGGTATTACTTTTACCTACCGTCCGAGGGCAAAGTGTTTGTCGTAAGGACTGGAGTCTTCTTGGAGAAAGAGTTCTTATCAAGAAAGACTGAAAAGGTAAAACTTGAAGAAGTTCAAGAACCACCAATAGTGAATGAACCGGAATTAGATTCTGAGACAGGACTACAAGATGTTGTAGCTAGAGAACCTGCTTAAGAAACACAAGTCCTACGTAGATCTTGTAGACCAAGGTTTTAGCCTGAGAGATATGGATTTCTCATGTCTCAAATAGGTAATATGTTGCTTATGGATCATGATGATGAACTAGCAACCTACCAAGAGGCTCTTAATGGACCGGACTCCGACAAATGGCTTGAGGCTATGAAATCTGAAATGGACTCCATGTATGCAAACCAAGTTTGAACTTGGTGGAACCACCCGAAGGGGTACGACCCATAGGGTGCAAGCGGGTCTTCAAGAAGAAGACCGACATGGATGAGAATGTACAGACATTCAAAGGGCGACTAGTGGCTAAGGGTTTCAAGGAAATTCATGGTATTGACTATGATGAGACCTTTTCCCCTGTTGCCATTGTAAAGTCCATAAGGATATTGCTTGCTATTGCTGCGTATTATAACTACGAGATCTGGCAGATTGATGTCAAAATAGCTTTCCTTAATGGAAACCTCCTTGAGGAAGTGTACATGACACAACCCAAGGGTTTTGTATCCCCAAATGAAGCCACTAAAATATGCAAGCTAAATAGGTCGATTTAAGGACAGAAGCAGGCCTCTCGATGTTGGAATCTTCGTTTTGATGAGAAAATCAAAGAGTTTGGTTTCATAAAGAATGAAGATGAGCATTGTGTTTACAAGCGAATCAGTGGGAGCATTGTTGTCTTCCTGATATTGTATGTAGATGATATACTTTTGATTGGGAATGACATTCCTACCCTGAAAGTTGTTTAGAACAACCTAGGGAACTGCTTTTCTATGAAGGACTTGGGTGAAGAGACTTACATACTCGGTATTAAGATCTATAGAGATAGATCGAAGAAGTTGCTGGGTTTGACCCAGAGTACATACATTGAGAAGGTGTTGAAGCGGTTCAACATGCTTGTGTCCAAGAAAGGATTTTTACCCATGTCTCATGGTATGAATCTCTCTAAGGACCATTGTCCAAAATCTTATGAAGATAAGGACCGCATGAAGTTGATTCCATATGCTTCGGCAATTGGATCAATCATGTATGCGATGTTATGTACTCGACTCGATGTCTCCTTTGCTTTGAGCATTACTAGCAGGTATCAGTCAGACCCCGGTGAGTGTCACTAGATTGCAGTCAAGAACATCCTGAAGTACTTGAGAAGTACAAAGGATGTGTTCTTGGTGTATGGTGGAGAGGAAGAGCTCGTTGTACGTGGTTACACGGATAAAAGCTTCCAAACTGATAGGGACGACTCAAAGTCTCAGTCAGGTTTTGTGTTTTGCCTTAATGGAGGAGCTGTGAGCTGGAAGAGTTCCAAGCAATAGACAGTTGCTGATTCTACAACAGAGGCCGAGTATATCGCTGCAGCAAACGCAGCGAAGGAGGCTGTATGGATTAGGAAATTCATCGACGAGCTTGATGTACTTCCTAGCATTGTTGGTCCCGTAGTTCTCTACTGTGATAACAATGGTGCAATTGCACAATCTAAGGAACCTAGATCTCATCAGCGCTCCAAGCACATACTTCGGCGGTTCCATCTTATTCGTGAGATTGTCGAACGAGGAGATATGAACATTTGCAGAGTGCCGACTGAGGAGAATATTGCGGATCCACTGACAAAGCCTCTCGCGTAGAGAAAGCATGATGGTCATACTAGATCTATGGGTATACGATACCTAAATGATCAACTCTAGTGAGAGCCTTGTGGGTTGCATGTAAACATATATTATGTTGGCTGTTTATTGTTTATTCATATGATAAATTGTGTACCAATGTTTTTCTTTTACAATTAATTTCAAGTTCTTTTATTATGGTTTCTCTATGCGATAGTTAAATGTTAACATAATAAATACCCTTAGAATGTTTTATTCCATAGGACATCAAGTACGAGACTTGAATGTGAGAGCCTATGATTTATTTGAAGCTTCATTCTTAAAAGGTCCCTGGTCATTGTATCATCAAAGAAGCTTAGGGTGATGATGATACCTTAAGACAAGCACGTGCGTTGACTGATGACCAGTTCTCACAGGTCTTGATATTGTGATATCATGTCATCACGTGGGTACTTGTTAATGAACAAGTTGTACTGGACAGACCCAACCTGAGACTACTTTGTGGATTGTTATCTAATCGTGTCATGACTAGGTCTCAATTGACAATGGTGTTGTGGTCCTTTGACCTGAAGTCACAACATTCATCAAGTGAGGAAGAGCGTGCTTTGATGCCATCTAAAGTCTTCCTTGAGAAAGGTTGATGATAAGGGTGGTTGTTTGGCACGTTACGAATCATTTGGGTGTTTGTGTGTGAGCAGATATGGGATTTGTCCTCCAATATGACAGGAGTTGCATCCATGGGCCCCTTGATGGAACTGGACTGAGAAATGCATGGCCATGCTTGGTTGAGTCAATATGTGATATTGGACTCACCATTCTCAAGAAGTCCGTTCTAGATCAAGAAACTTGGATCGAGCTATTATGAGGGTGACACGGTCCATGCCTATAGTTCTTTCCAGATGTAAGGGACAAAGGGACAAAGACAACGCTGGGACATTGTTCATAAAGGCTTTTGAGTTATGAACTCTAATTGCTTGGGGAGCAATGATGCATTGCTAGATGTCACTCATTGTTTGTGAGGTTTTTTGTTTGATACTTTCAAGATCAAGTGGGAGACTGTTGGAGTTAGCATGGTGATCTAGAAGTGGTCAAACATGTAATCTCACTGCCAACGCGATATGAGCCAGCAGGGTCGCACATAAGAGCATGTGGAGAAATTGGAGGATCGACTGTGTTGGTAAGGGTTACCAATCACCAAACAGTATGGGGAGCCAGGCAAATGTTACTAAGGTAAATTTGTTGAAAATCGTCAAGTATGACTCGACGACTCTCGACGAGTTCATCGAGAATGATTCGTCGAGAATCGTCGGGTATGACTCGACGACTCTCGACGAATTCGTCGAGAATCATTCATCGCGAATGATTCGTCGAGAATCTTCGAGTGATACTCGACGACTCTCGACGAATTCATCGAGAATCAAAAATGTTTGATTCCCGGCGATTGGTGATACTCGACGATTCAATTCTTGATTCTCGACGAATCGGCAGATGATTCTCGCCGAACAGTCTGATGATTCTCGCCAAATCTGGATCTGATTCTTGCCGAAACTGTGTTGATTCTCGCCGAATGACTTTGAAACCCTAACTTAGGTGGTTTGCGGATAGCGGTGTTCTTTGGACTGTTTATGCCTTTGGTATAAATAGGGGACTTAGGGTTTTGGGGATTAAGAGATTATCTATGATCGGGATTCTCCTGTAGACGAATCGAGTCGACGGAAAGAGTTTCGCCGATCCCCGATCCGCCAAATCCCGACCCCGCCGGCCAGAAACGTTCCGCCGCCGCCTGTTCGCTCCGCCGACGACCTCATCTCCAGCGACCGTCGCCGATCTAGCTTTCCCTGGCGCGGACCTAGCAGTCCGTAGGAAGTGCAAAAGGTGCGGTTGATCTTCCTCCCGACCCTTCGTGCGACAAAGCTCGGGGTTCTCCCGCTCGTGTGGATTTCTGCAGAGACGTGGACGTTATTCCACGTAGAACTCGCCACTGACGAGGACACGAAGCTTGGATCATCTCCGTTGAGTTGTGATTCAACGCCGCTAAGGTAATTTTTGCCTAGTTATTTGTAAACTTCTTGATTCAATTTTCATGGCCCGATCCCTTCTCTTTTGGGTTGTCTTGATGTTTTATTCCTTCCACTGCGTGCAGAAGTGTTGTGTCATCCTCAGAGAAACCCAACAGTCAATACAGCCTATCACGTGCAAAACTGAGCCTTGATCAACAAGAAACATCGTAAGATGCCTTATGAGCTATTGAAAGGCAGGAAACCGACCATGTCCTATCTAAGGATTTTTGGGTGCAGATACTATGTACTCAATAATGGGAAGAACCCACGTACTAAATTCGGAGAAAAATTCTTCGAAGGCATCTTCATGGGCTATAGTAGCCATTGTCGGGCATATAGGGTTTTCAATAAGAACACCCTAGTGGTAGAGGCGTCCATTAATGTTGTATTTGATGAACGAAGACTGCTTCACAGCAATTCTTCAAGTGGCATTCTTGAAGATGCAGGTGCAAGGCTTGAACAACTAAGTCTAGATTAGACTGCTAAAGATGAAACTCCCAAGTACGTTAAGGTCTCCACCTAAACGCCAACTAAAGAAGATTACAGTCAGGATGGAGAAATTCTCCCAGAAGAGGGAGGAGCCCGAGAAGCTGTTGGAGCTCCCGATGCCAGACTCTTAGATCTCAGACACGTGATGGATCACTCAAGAGATCATATCATAGGAGATCCTCCGGACAGTGTCAGAACTCGCAGAGGTACAATTAACGAGATTCTGTACCTTAGTTTTCTGTCTCAGGTTGTGCCAAAGAAGTTCAATGAAGCGAACAAAGATGTCGTGGATATTGGCAATGTAAGATCTACTGCATCAATTCGAACGATGCAACGTCTTGACGCTAGTTCCCAGACCAAAGAAATAGAATGTGATCGGCACTAAGTGGATCTTCAGAAACAAACTGGATGAACACGGTGCCATCATCAAGAATAAGGCAAGACTGGTGGCTCAAGGTTACAGAAAGGAGGAGGGGATTGACTTCGACCAAACCTTTGCACCAGTAGCAAGACTCGAGGCGATCAGGTTGTTCCTTGCTTCCTGATCATGTTTTGTTAATCCAAAACTCCCTGATCATGTTTAATTTCTTAATAAACCAGTATATGGCTTAAAACAAGCTCCTCGAGCTTGGTTTGAGACTCTGTCTAGTTTTCTTCTTGAGAACAAGTTCTCGAGAGAAAAAATAGATAAGATATTGTTTCTTAGGGAAGTCAAAGGAAAGATTTTGCTGGTGCAAATCTATGTCGATGACATAATATTTGGTTCAACGGACAACAACCTGTGCAAGAAGTTTTCTAAACTTATGCAAGGGAAGTTTGAAATAAGCAGCATGGGACAACTGAAGTATTTCTTGGGACTTCAAGTGAAACAGTCTGAGGTTGAAATTTTCATTTCTCAAACGAAGTTCACAAATGAACTCCTCGAGAAATTTGGAATGGAGAATGCAACCTCTATGAGGACTCCAATGGGATCCACTGTGTCTCTAGACAAGGATGATAAAGGGAAACCTTTTGATGAAACCAAATTCAGAAGCATAATTGGATCCCTGCTCTACCTTACTGCTAGTAGACCGGATATTATGTTTTCCACATACGTTTGTGCCAGATATTAGGTGATCATAAGGAATCTCATTATGTCGCTGCAAAATAGATTCCTAGATACCTTAAAGGTACACCAAATCTTGGCTTGTGGTTCCCAGGAAATAATGATGTCGAGCTGAAAGGCTTTTCAGATGCTGACTTTGCAGGAAGCAGGGATGATAGGAAAAGCACATCCGAGACGTGGCAATTCCTAGGAAGAAGGATTATATCGTGGAACAGTAAAAACAGAACTGTGTAGAAACCTCTACGGATAAATATGAGTACATCTCAACAGGCAGCTGTTGTGCACAACTTCTATGGATCAGAAATCAACTCGAAGATTATAACTTACAGTTTTGAGAAGTTCCTATTTATTACGACTCCTCGAGCGAAATTGCAATCGCGAACAATCCAATATCGCACAGCAGAACACAACATATTGAAGCGCGCTACCACTTCATTCGGGAGTATGTTGAAAACAAAGATATATCTCTCTGCTATGTCCCCACGAATAAGCAGATTGTAGATATCTTCATGAAGCCACTAGTCGAGGTCAAGTTCAATTTGTTCAAAACTGAACTCGGCATGCTGAACTTTGAAGATTGAAGACTGAAAGGCTAAAGCCTCTTGAATCAAGGGGAAGCATCTGCTAAGCACTCAAGATCGGGCACGGATGCAAGAACTGAGGGGGAGCATTTTGCTCCAAGTGAAGTCCCAAGTTTGTAGAAGCTGAAAAGGGGGAGATTACCCTCTCGGCCAAGACTAAGGTGCCTATCAATGCTAAGTAGGCCACAAAAGCTATGTTGCTCTCAGGAAAATGGTAATGAATTCCACTCTCAACTGAATTTTCATTTTATGATTTTCATTCCCATCTGTTCTATTCACCTTAACTTGTAGGGTTTAGGCTTTTTCAAATAGGGGGAGACTGTTTGGTATTGCATCCACAATAGACCTGATTTGAAGAACCCCTGAACAAGCTAAGTTGAATTGACATGTATTTGACAATTCTATCAAGTTGTGCTTGCAACTATTCCATGCTAAGTACACACCAATGTCAGGGTGCAATGGGTCATTATACATGGGTCTGCGCAACGTAATCCCTCGTTGTATAGATCAGTGTGTTGATTCACGTGTTCTCTCTCTATTTGAGTGTACATATTTTCAAGTACAGGGTCAAGGTAGATTAAGAGCAGAAGAAGAAGCAAGGATGGGTCAAAGACCAAGTTATCAAAAGAAGAAGAAGGAAAATTCTTCCAAGTCAAAATCGACGGGAATCGCTATTGATTCCTGCCGACTTCGACGGGAGTCGTTAGTGATTCCCGCCGACTTCGACGAGAATCAATAACGACTGCCGCCGACTTCTTCTGGCTGGCCGATTTCAAACCGAAATTCTTCCATGGCATAATGGACGGGAGTCGAGAGTGATTCCCGCCGATTTTGCCATAGGCAAATTCTCACTGTTTGCTGGACCGAACCAAGCCGCCGTGCGCTGTTTCGGCCGGGGCTAGGGCTTCTCCTCGTGGTCCCCACAACGGTCATTAGGGTTGGCTCCTGGTATAAATACATGGGTATTTGAAACTCAAATAGCATATACATAGAAATAAAAAAGAATGCCGACGCCGTGACCTAGCCGATCGCGGAAACCGCTGATCGCACGTCGCAGCTCATAAGGTCGTCGCCGCCACTGATCTCAGTTCGTATCTTATCGTTTGACGAAAGAACCGAGGCAAGCAGCCGGTCTCACGTATCTCTCTCGAGATCTCTTGTCTTCTGATTCGTTGAAAGAGACTTGTTCTCCCTTCCGAATCAGTTTAGATGTTTGATTTGACTGAGATCGTTCGAAGACCTTTCTTGCTTCGTGAAGAAGTTTGGATCTACAAAGCATCATCGTCACACTTACTTACCGCCTCCATTCTTGACAAGATCCATTCCAAGTGAGAAATCTGGTTGTTGACTCTTCGTACTTTTCGTGCAAGCTTCAACGAACGAAGAAGGACATCAGAATTTCCAAAGCATTGTTTGTAATTTTATTTACATTCAATTTTGTTGTAAAGGAATTTTCAATCCTAGTTGTAAGGGTTGGGTGCAACCCATTGTGGTGGAGTTGTGATCCGTTGTTGGAAGGGTTCCTGCCATAGTTAGGGTAGCGTTTCTCCTAGTGTGAGGATTGGATTTCAATCCGTTGGAAGAAGTGACCGAGTCGTCCCTTGGTGGGAGATAGGTCGAAGGGGAAAGTGGACGTACCCAAATCGGGGAACCACTATAATTCTGTAACATCCATTTCCGGCTAGACCCCTAGGAGTCGGTTGGTCGTGATAGAACCCTAGGAAGCCCAAAAACCGAAATAAATCGACCGAGGTTTCGGGTCACGGGTTGGTCACGCCCGTGACCCACATGTCACGCCCGTGACATAGGGCGTGACCACCTTCGACAATCGTCGATTTCAGTTCAACGGTCGTCGAACCCAGAAATTAGTCACGGGTTAGTCACGCCCGTGACCCACATGTCACGCCCGTGACATAGGGCGTGACCACCTTCGAGCTCTATTCTTGGGTTAGATCGTCGAGCTCTATTCGACGATCGTCGAGCTCTGCTCGACGCAATCTGTTGAACTGAAGTTTTCTCTGGCAGATCTGCATTCTTCCTAGCTACCTCTATTACTCCCTTTCCTTTGTTAGAGACAAATTTGATTGGAGTTGTTAATATTATAGGTTGGCTGGATGAGACACCCAAGCCCAGTGTACTGTTGAATCTAGAGTTCACTGTGCTTGTAATGTCCATCAGTCTGATACTTCTCCCATTTAGGGATTCTTCAAACTTTTGTGGCTTTGATAGTTCACTTTTCAGTGAAGCTATCTCCTCCCTACAGCATTCTAACTCCTCAGAGAGTTTGAGGTTATTTGAGTTTAGGACACTGTATTCAGATAATTTGTTTCTGAGAGAGATTATCTCTTTCTCAGATTTTAGTAAGTCCAAACACAATGTCTTAAATTCAATTTTAAAGTCCTCAGAATTAAAATCAAAAGAGTCAATTACTTGATCTTCTTCTGGTTGAGTTTCTGAGTCTGAATCTGATTCTGCATCAGATTTTTGCTGTGAGGCATTGATAGTCGTCATGCAAAATTCTTTTTCATCTACATCATCTTCATCATCACTGGAGCTGGATGAAGTTTCAGAATCCTCTTCTGTCTCACTCCATGTCTCAGTAACTATGCCCTTCCTTGTATGTTTGTTCTTGCTGGAGGAGGATTTATCTGAGCTGTTCTTTTTGAAGTCTTTCTCTTTCCTTCTTTCTCTTATATCCTTTCTGTCCTTATTCTTGTTTTCTGGACAGTCAGGCACAATGTGGCCTGGTTTCCTGCAGCCAAAGCATATAATTTCTTTATCATTATTTGACTTATCATACCTTGGTTTATCATGTCCTTTGTATGGCCTTTTCTGAAGTCTTTTCTGGCCAGTTTGTAAAATATTTTGGCTAGTAGGCTGACCAACTCCTCATTTCCTGTGAGCTTTTCTTCAGGCTGATTCTCAATGGCTTTGAAAGCTATTGACTTCTCTTTCTTTGAGGCTGGTGAGGCAGCATTCTGTTCTTCTTCTCTGTTCTTAATGAGCAGCTCATAAGACTTGAGCTTGCCTAGGAGAGCTTCAGTAGTGATTTCATTTAGACTTCTGGCATCTTTGATTGGCCAGATTCTTGAATACCAAGTGCTGGAGAAGCACATTAGGATCTTGTCATTAAGCTCAGTCAACGAGATTTCTTTATCCAAGGTCTTTAGCTCATTGATAATCAGACTCAATCTGTTGTACATATCTGTACTAACTCAGTCTCTCCTTTCTTGAAATTCTCATATTGGGTTATGAGGTGAGATCTCCTGTCTTTCCTTTCATCAGCAGACCCTGAGATAATTTCAGAGAGCTTGTCCCAAATTCCTTTGGCTGAGTTGCAGTCAGCTACTTTCTGAAATATCTCATCAGACATTGTCTGAGCTAAGATGTTCATGGCCTTTGCATCTACAGTTTTCCATTTCTTTATGTCTGCATTTGTTCCCGAGGAGGTGGAACAGCATTTGGTTGAGCTTGCTGTGGACTTGGACAAACTGTCAGACAGAATTGAAAATATCTTCATCAATAGAGTTCATGCATAATTTAATCCTTGTCTTCCAGAGTGCAAACTTAGATAGATTGCACACTGGATGTCTGGTGCTTGCATAATCCTTGTTCTGTGCCATGTCTTTGACTAATATAAGATAAAAGAAAATAACCCTCTTAAGAGATTGATCTTATCAAGGATCTTTTGGTTCAGGTGTTAGCCTGTTATGAGCAACCAACCTCCCTTTGATACCAATTGAAAGTCAGGGTAAGATCTATCTCAACTCTAGAGGGGGGGGGGGTGTGAATAGAGTTTATTTAAATTAATTTCACGTTGAATTTGATCAGCTAATATAAAATTCAATTTATAGTATAGTGTAGAGTGTTAATGAAGGGTTAAAAATAAAGAACTAAAGAGCACAGACAGCAAGGTCAATCACACAAACAACCCAGAAGACACAAGGAATATAATGGTTCCCCAAAAACCTGGGTACTTCCACTCTTCTACCACCCTTGGTAGGAATCACTCAGAGATGAGTGATCAGGTGTCCTGACACCAATAAGCTTTTATAAGGTGCTCAAAAACCAAAACTGGATTTTTTGATAAGGTGTCTTGCCACCACTGAGTTTTGACAAGGCTCTCAGAACCAGACAGGACTTTTGAAGGGAGTTCAAGAACCCTTTTACAGCAGAAAAATAAAAGATAAAGAGGTGAAGTTGTCTTCTCTGTTCTCAATCAAATGAGAGAAGACTAGTGGATCTTTTGTTGTCAAAGCTCCCCCTGAGTTGTAGACAGGTTCAGGAATAAAGCTTTGCTCTAGGGTGATAGGCCTTCAGAACTTAGATCTCCAGCGAAGGATTGTTTCAGCAAAAAGGCTGAAAGATGAGGTGTCTGGAGTTCTTGAGATGAGGCTGTGATCACTTTCTGTAAGCAAAAAGACTGTTATTCTGATTCTTCAGAATATGATCACTTGTTATCTGTCACAGCTTAATTCTTCTTGTTGTTCTCTGAGTGTTGTATATTTTTTTTTATATTTCTGAAGACAAAAAGGATCTTATTCTCTGAAAAAAAAAATTCTTGTCAAGGATAGACGTTGGCAGTCATAAATGTCTTCCATAAAGAGTCTTGTCTTCTAGAGGAAGGTCCAATAAAACATTTCCTGAATAATTTCTGAAACTTGCTCCGGAATAAAGACAAACGGCTGGCAGATCTCCTTAACATAAATGCTGAGGGATTTCAAAACAATCCAAAGACTGGCAGCATTTGAATCCTTAGAATCGTTGATCTCTCAGAAAAATCATCAATTTGAGCTCTACTATCGTCGAACTGAGCTCAGAGATAGAAACAGATCAAACAGACAGAAAACGTCGAACTGAGTTCAAAGATCGTCGAACCGAGCTAAGCGACCTGAAGAATAGCTGAAGAGAGATCGTCGACCTGAGCTAGAAAAACGTAAATGCAGATCGACGACTTAACAAAATTGTCTGAAAGCAGATCGTCGATCTGAGCTCGAAGATCGTCGACCGGAGTTCGACGATTTATCAAGTTGAGCTCAGAGTGCGTCGAACCGAGATCGACGTTTCATCGACCGGAGCTCGACGAAAATTGCCTAGACTTGGCTCTATAGCCTTGACATTGGAATGGTCCTGGGGCAGCTTCAGACCTAAGTTCTAAGCCCTAGACTCATTCTAATGTTGACCTTTACAACTATACAACTAGGTCAACCTGGTTTCCTAAGACAAACATAGTGATCCTTACCCAAATTAGTAATAGGGTGTTCCAACATACTTATTTACTTGCTTGTTTACTTACTGTTCTATAGCTGCCTTTTTATACAAATTGCTACTTATTAATTGCTCTCCCTATTACTTACTGTCGTAGGATTGTTAGACCTATTTCATTCTAAATAACCACTAGATTAGCTTTCTTGTCACCTGCTTGATTATTCTCCACTTTTGTAGCTTCCCTTTCCTCCTCTCCGCCCGGTGCTTAGGAGCCGTGGTGGGAGGGGTAGGGGATGATAGGGCTTAGTCTTTATGACTAATGGTTTTCGAACACAATATTACAGGAGCTCCGGATGGGAGACAGGGACCCAGCACCAGCGGAGTACGGTGCATGGAGGTAGGACAGTCTAGCACCGGTGCACCTGCGACCAGCTCCGTGAGTGATTAGTAGTTTTATAGCTTCCGCGTTGAGTGACTGTAGTGAGGACTCTGATGTACTGGGCTCGAGCCCATTTATCAATTTCTGCTATTATCTATATTGATGGACTGGATGTGAATTCACTTTTATTTACATGTTTATGTGGACTTGTTTACATTTTATGTTTAATTACTTCTCTCTCTTATGATCAAAAAGGGCCGGCAGAATTGGCGTTTTGTAGTGGTCGCCTTCCCGTGAGTCGGTGCCACCGCAAAGCGGCAATTCTCAGCTAAGACCTCGGTGGTTGAAAAAGAAAAAAAAGGGTCTTACAAGTGGTATCAGAGGAGACCTCGATCGAAAGAGAAGTAGTCCACAAAACCTTGGGCCACCCCCGTGCGAGCTTAGTTTGCGGGCAAACTAGCAGCGGAAGCAGTGGTGTGCCCATAAAGGAAATCACATGTGAAAGTCCATCCTAACTCTCCTTAAATTCCATTCATTCGCTCTCTAACAGATGGAATTTTTACTTGTAGCCTGCAACGAACCCTACACCACAGTAGGGAACACCCCAGGCTAAAAATGAGGTCCCGCCCCCGCCGGCTCCAGCTCCGTTCCAGCAGATAGAGATGGGGCAAAAACTGACGGCCATTTGGAGGCCTCCAGAGCTCAGCAAGCCCCGGCTCCACAGCCAAACCCCGGGGCCAATTGGATGACTGTCTTCCGAGGACTTTCCCCTCCATCTTACCAGGGGACGGAGTCTGCAGTACGTACGGAAGAATGGTTGGACACCATTCACGAGATGCTGGCAGGGATTCGATGCCCCACGGAGGAGGCAGTTGCTTTGGCAGTCTCTGCTTAGAGTCACACACGGAAAGAGGTGGTGGAAATCTCAGCTGGACACCACCTTTACGGGGATGGACTGCGCTGATATTACTTGGGAGGAGTTCAGAGCAGTGCTCTTAGGACATTTTGTACCTCAGTCGGCCAGGGATGACCTGGAGGATAGGTTCCTGCAGTTGAGGCAGGGGAACAGGACTGTGGTGGAGTACTATCAGGAGTTCACTCAACTGGCCTGCTATGCGTATGCTTACCAGTTAGATGATGCTGGCTATGCCTGGAGGTTTTATAAGGGACTGCAAGATGACATGAGACATGCCCTCCTTTTCGTCTCGGAGGGGAGTCTGGCCAGGATTCTGGAGATGGCTAAGAAGAGAGAGGCGGATCAGCTTACAGTGAGGAGCCGGAAGAGACTGGCTGATGATACAGTGATTGGAGGACGTAGAGACCGTCCTCGAGGCCAGGTTATTGGAGAGAGAAGGAACGGGGATCAGCCACGTCAAGAGTTTGGGCAGGAGTAGAGGAGCCAGGGGGTATTGGCTCCCCAGCCTATACAGATGCTGGAAATGCCAAGGAAGGCAGAGCAGCCACCGGTTATGCTATCAGTGCAACCAGCCGGGGCATATCAAGAGGAACTTCCCTGTGAGGCGAGTACCTCCACCAGTATAGCAGGGCGCTCCACCTCCCCGACAATTTGGCGAACGAGGACAGGACCGAGGATGAGGATTTCAGGATCGAGGCCGCAGGCCAGAGAGGGAGTGGATGTATGCTCTGGACCTGACACAGCCCCGGAACCCGGAGCAGGTTATCACAGGTATGGCAGTACGTTTAAATTTTTATCATATAAACTAGTATTCTAGACATAACCTGGTTAGAAATTAAGTAAAGAACACTGCAACAAGAATACTAAGGCACTTAATTACCCCGGGCATAGTCTTTGTTAGCGGCAAGCCGCTCACATCCTCTTCGACACTGGTGTGTCGCAATCGTTCGGGTCGGAGGATTTCGTGAAAGGGCTGGCTGGTGTGGAGCCATTCACCGGGAAGATGATGAGGGTACGCCTACCCGATGGATCAGAGATAATGACCTCTGCTGACTGCAATATGGAAGCGAGATCGGCGAGAAGGCGTTCGAGGCACCAGCGACGGTTCTGAAGATGCCAGATTACGATCTGATCCTGGGCATGACTTGGCTGTATTAGAACCATGTCCAGATCGATTGCGTGGTGAAGAGGATCACCGTGAGGCACGGCGACTCATTCATTGTCATCGAAGGTATTATACCAGCACCCCGTACCTACTATCGTCTGTGCAGGCCGTTAAGGCCCACCTACAGGGGAAAGAAGTTTATCAGGTCCTTTTTGAGGCGATCGTGGCCAAGGAATCCATTACAGATATTCCAGTAGTGTGGGACTTCACCGACGTGTTTCGGAGAAGCTACCAGGGCTACCCCCGCACCGAGAGAAGGACTTCAAGATTCAGCTCGTACCAGGGCTAAGCCGGTATCCAGAGCTCCCTATCGAATGGCCCCAAAGGAGTTGGTGGAATTTCGAAGTCAGCTTCAGGAGTTAGTGGAGGCCGGGTTCGTTCGGCCTAGCTCTTCACCATGGGGAGCTCCGGTGTTGTTCGTTAAGAAGAAGGACGGGACCCTTCGACTGTGCATCGATTACCGGGCTCTGAACAGGTTGACAGTCCGGAATACGTATCCCTTACCAAGGATAGACGAGCTATTTGACCAGCTGGAGGGAGCCCATTGGTTCTCAAAGCTGGATCTGAGGTCAGGGTACTACCAGCTTCGCATTCGGGAGGAGGACATCCCGAAGACGGCCTACAGCACCAGATACGGCTTGTACGAGTTTACAGTGATGCCGTTCGGGCTCACGAATGCACCCTCCGCATTCATGACCCTGATGAATCGGGTGTTCGAAAGAGTATCTGGACGTCTTCGTTATCGTATTCATCGACGACATCCTTATCTATTCAAGGACGGAGGGGGAGCACGCGAGACATCTGGCCTTGACCTTGGAGAAGCTGCGTGAGTATGAGATGTATGCCAAGTACAGCAAGTGCCAGTTCTGGCTAAAGGAGGTGACCTTTCTGGGCCATGTCATCAGTGGAGCAGGTCTGGAAGTGGATCCGGCGAAGATCCAGGCAGTACGGATTGGCCACCACTAAAGTCGGCCTCGGATGTTCGAAGTTTCTTGGGACTTGCCGGTTACTACCGGAAGTTCATAAAGGGGTTCTCTCAGATTGCCCTCCCTCTTATGTCTCTGACGAAGAAGGAGTCCCCTTTTATTTGGACGCCACGATGCGAATCAGCCTTCCAGGAGCTGAAGGATCGTCTCACCTCGGCTCCTATCCTTGCCTCTTCCATCAGGGGAAGGAGGGATTCCAGGTGTATACAGATGCTTCTATCAGGGGATGGGTGCCGTTCTGATGCAAAACGGGCACGTAATAGCCTATGCCTTCCCGTTAGTTGAAGCAGCACGAGAGAACTTACCCCGTGCACAATTTGGAGATGGGGGCAGTCATTTTTGCTCTTAAGATCTGGCGACACTATCTCTACGGAATACATTGTGATATCTTCTTCGACCATAAGAATCTGAAGTACGTCGACACCCAGAAGGAGTTAAACATCAGAGAGAGACGCTGGGTGGAGTTTCTGTCAGACTACCAGTACACCAAGCACTACCATCCGGGGAAGGTGAACGTGGTCTCGCGGATGCTCTGAGCCGAGAGAGCGAGTACGACAGGAGTAGGCCCGCAGCTGATGGCCTTGGATTTGGTTAAATCATCGAGGAGATGCAGATTTCACTAGTGTCTGAGGATGACCCGGAGCGGTACATGGAGTACCTGGGGTCGATGGCTACTACTGATGACATTCGAGACCGCATAGAGATGGGCAGATGCTGGATGAGAGAGCTGAGCCGATATTCCGAGCCTTGGAGGAAGGCACGACTGGAGATTACTCTTTGAGGGATGGGCTCCAGTGTTTCCGGGGCAGAGTCTACATACCAGCAGGAAGACGAATCCGGGAGGACATTTTGATGGAAGCTCACTACAGCCGATATTCTGTACACCCGGGGATCACCAAGATGGTAAAGGATTTGAAGAGGACGATGTACTGGCCAGGTATGAAGAAAGATATTACGTATTTTGTGACGCATGCAAGGCCTGCCAGCTCGGGGAAGGCGGAGTGTAGGACCCGGCAGGCTTGCTGCAGCCGCTTCCGGTGCCGGAGTGGAAGTTTGAGGATATAGCCATGGACTTCATACATGGGCTACCTCGATCCCGTTCGGGGAATGACTCGATCTGGGTGATAGTGGACAGGCTAACAAAGGTGGCCAGATTCATCCCAGTGGCAAAGGACACACCAGTCAGTGTGTTAGTACGAAGGTTTGTTGAGCAGTTTGTGCATTATCATGGGGTGCCCAAGACTATCGTTTCGGATCGGGATGGGCAGTTTTACATCCAGGGAATGGAGGTCAGTCCAGGCCCATCTGGGTTCTCGGTTGACATTCAGCACAGCTTTTCACCCTCAGACCGACGGACAGACAGAGCGCACCAACCGTACGCTGGAGGATCTATTGCGACTGTGTATTTTGGACTGTGGCGAGCCTTGGGAGAGATTGCTGCCACTGGTCGAGTTTTCGTACAACAACGCTCATCAGTCTAGCATAGGCATGGCTCCATACGAGTCGTTTTACGGAAGGAGGTGCAGGACCCCACTATCATGGGTTCAAGATGAGGATCCGCAGGCACTAGGCTCAGAGTTTATGGAAGATACAAATGCTCAGATTAGATTGATCCGGGACAGGATGTTGGAAGCCCAGAGCAAACAGGCAAAATACTACGATGCGAGGCATCGTCAAGTGGAGTTCCAAGTGGGGGACCGAGTTTTCTTGAAGATACGGCCGATGCACGGAGTTTCGCGGGTGTGTGGGCGGAAGAAGCTCAGTCCGAGATATATGGTGCCTTATAGGATCCTGGAGCGGATCGGCCCCTTAGCCGATAGACTGGAGCTACCGCCGGAGTTAGCGGGATTGGATGACGTCTTCCACGTCTCCTCACTTCGGAGGGCTCTGCTACGCCATGAGTAGCTGATCTCCTCGGCAGATGGCCGGTGGCCTAGGATCGGTCAGTCAACTTGGAGCCTATCAGGATTGATGATACAGCAGTGCGGGTCTTGCGACGGAAGAAGGTTCCATTAGTCAAGGTTCTGTGGAACAATCATGGGCAGGAGGAGCATACCTGGGAGCCACAGGACTTGATGCGGCAAAAATACCCGGAACTTTTTCGTCAGGTATACCTCACCACCCCTCTGGACAATCAATTTGCCTTCTTGTTTTAACCCAATAGAACTGAAATTTCAAGAATAGGGGCTAATCTTTTGTTTATTGGGGAGTATATACCTAGTTAATTGGGCGAATTGATCCTAAATTGAAACCGCACAAAGAAAAACATAACGTAGAAATGTAATCCTTCAATTCTCATGGGATGTTACAAGCTGCTTTTTCCCGATTAGAGTCCCGTAGGCTTAACCTTGATTCGGGGACGAAATATTTGTTTTGTTATTGGGATTTGTAACATCCCATTTCCGGCTAGACCCCTAGGAGTCGGTTGGTCGTGATAGAACCCTAGGAAGCCCAAAAAACCGAAATAAATCGACCGAGGTTTTGGGTCACGGTTGGTCACGCCCGTGACCTACATGTCACGCCCGTGATATAGGGCGTGACCACTTTCGACAATCATCGATTTCAGTTCAACGGTCGTCGAACCCAGAAATTAGTCACGGGTGGTCATGCCCGTGACCCACATGTCACGCCCGTGACTTAGGGCATGACCACCTTTGACGATCGTCGATTTCAGTTTGACGGTCGTCGAACCCAGAAATTAGTCACCTGGGCATGTCACGCCCATGACCCACATGTCACGCCGTGACCTAGGGCGTGACCACACTTCGACGATTGCCGACCTTAAGTCGACGATCGTCAAACCCAGAACTTGTAGCCCGGGCTGTCACGCCTGTGACCCATTTGTCACGCCCGTGACCTAGGGCGTGACCACCCTTCGACGATCGTCGACCTCAGTTTGACGGTCGTCGACCCAGAATTGGCCACACGGGCCTGTCACGCCCGTGACCGGGTGTCACGCCCGTGACCACCTTCGACGATCATCGATCTCAGTTCGACGATCGTCGATCCCAGAATTGGCCACACGTGCCTGTAACGCCCGTGACCTATGTGTCACGCCCGTGACCAAAGCCGAAACGTCAGACAGACTGGAAATTTCGGTAACCGACATCGTAATAAATTCTGATTATGGGAATGAAAACCAAGAGTATTTATGGGCCGTTACCTACCGTAATTATTTAAATAAATATGGAAATGTTGGTCCAATAGGAAATCGCCACCTGACAAACATCTCTTCGTTTCCAGCAATTCAATTCCCTGCATCATAAACCGAAACGTTATTAAGAAGAAATATTAATGGCCATGAAGTTTCATCCGTTCCCCTCCCCACTTGCTGATCTATAAAAGACTCTAAGAGCAAGAGGAAAAGGTTACGCTCTCCATTAAACTGTTTCAGATTTTCCCCCTTGCTGTTGAAGAATTTCCGGCGACGCCACCACGCGCCAATGGCTTCCCGACGCTCTGCACGCCTCCAGCCCGCGAACAAGGTCCTCCCCTCCCTCTTCTTCTGCGGATAGATCTTAGAAATCGTTAGGAGAGAATATCGGGCTCAAAAGAGCCAGATCGGGTGAGCGTTTCCATGGTTTTCCGAAAATTTCGTGGTGGCGGGTTCGTCGGAAACCGCCTCTCCGGCGGCCGTGCCGCCGCCGCGATAGCCCTCACCTCAACAGAGGTGGTGGTGGTGGCTGGCCAGGGAGATGGCTGGATGGCCGGGAAATAGCTTTGGAAAAGCTATAGGAAATTAAGTTTTCAGGGCTCTGGTTTCGGGCTGTAGAAGAAGATGAACAGTACCATTAAATTAGATTTTATTTTTAAAACAATTTCTGAATGAAAATATCTGTCACTTTAAATAATTTGGAAAAATACCTAGAGACTCCTGCAGGAAAAGTGGTCAACACCAATATTGTACCTCTTGGAGTCTAGGGAATTTTAAAATTTGTTTCAAGCATTTTGTACCAATGGATAGACCTCGCACTCAATTTGGTGAGGTCTACCCATAGGATGTCCTGACCTTAGAAAAATTCCCCACTCCAATCCAGTCATCACAATGACTTGAAATTTGGGGTGTGGCCAAAACATACCTATATCTAGGTACCATCCAAAAATTAGGATTTTTGGGAAATATTATTCTATAGTTTTTAGGGAAATTCAATAATCCTAGCTTAATTTAATTAGATGGCTAAATAATTTCCAAACCCTCCCAAATTTTGGTGAGTGGTCCCTGGGTTCACCATAAGGTTCTGTATAATTTTTCATCTCATTTGGAGATGGTTTGGATTAGAAATGATCAAACCTAAGCTTTGCCCAAATAAGGGGTCTTAGGTTAATGGTGCACTTTTGATATTTGAGTGGTCAAATCACCTCAGCAGAGGCTGAGATTTTTACCACTGGCTAGTAATATTCTCTAGCACCCCCTCAAAGAGTTTGAGGTGGATCGGGGTAAGTTTGCCCTAAGAACCAAGGCCAAACCATAAGGATGGATTTTGGTGGTTTGTGAAGGTCATGGGGTCAAATGACCTTGGTTTGACCCGAAATTTGGTGAAGAGGACCATAGGGCCATTATAGTTCTCTGGATGAAATCTTAATAGATTTGGAGACTGTTGGGATACCTAAAAATCTAACCCTAGTTTAGGGTACAAAACTTGTAGAGATAGGAAATGACACTAAATCACATTGAAAGGTGATGAAATTTGGGTAGAGTGAATTATAGGGATGGTACAAGCTCTTGATATTTTACTATGAATTTTAAGATCATTATTTTAGATACTTTGTTAACGATTTAGTAGCTTGTATGATTTGCTTAGAAAATTTATTATGGAATACACACTTCCTGGAAATTGATGCAATTTAAGTAGAGAACGTTTATTAAGATTTTAAATCTCTGTGAATTTTTTTGGGATTTTTGGAAGTTTAATTGTAAGGCTTGCTTCATTAAGTATGTTTTACCTTGAATATTTGATTAAATCTAAAGTGGTGTTTAGCAAGCTGTTAAAATAATGATTCTTTGCACAAAGATCTTTTCTATATCATACTACTGATTAGTAATTTTTCTATAATTTTTCCGATGAGTAATTTCAGTACTTCCTTCTTTACGTAGGATTAACGTGATTATACTGGTTAAATTAATTAGAGGCTAAATATTTTCTGTAAAATTCTGAAAATTTGTATTTGAGGTTATTTTGCTGTTATATAATGATCATGATTTTTGGGTAGCCATACTTAGCAGGATCATGTAGTTCATGTTTAAAATGACCCATGACCCATCCTTTGGGAAATTAAATAAATATCAGATTAATTAGGAAAATTATAAGTTTCTGGATTTAGATAAGTTATGATATGGTAGACCTCCAGTAAATATTATAGGAGATTCGGAAGACAAATTGGAGTACCTCCCCTTATGTACCTCATATAGCTTAGGATGGTCTGCATATAGTAAAACCACGGAAACTGAACTAGAGTAATAATGAACTTGGGAAATGGAATTTTGGTAGTTGCTGGTTGGTTAGTGCAAGCTACGATTAATTTCATTATTGGAAGTTAGGATAAGTAGGGTGTGAGACCGGTTAAGGTTAGGTGGCGTTCGGGAATGACGGAAGATCGTCCATCCGGGAAGAAGAGGAGAGAAGAGACTTAATACTCTAGGGTTAGATCTAAAGTAACTAAAAGGAGATCGGGTTAAGGGAGATCAACCAATAACAATAAGTGCCTTGCGAAAGGGAACTTCGGGCCGTAATGCCGCCGTCTTGGTTCCTAGTACCCCTTGAGAGCCCTTCACGGGGTATGCCGGGGGCAGTCCTTGGCTAATGTAAATCATAGGAATAATAAATTAAAAGAGCAACTAGTATAAACTAGGGTGGCACATACACACACATCGGTAGCTAGGAAGGTAGAATAATTGGTTTGGTTGCCATTCAGACGGTAGCTCTGAAGGTAGATGCACGGACGGGATTGTCCGGGGGGCCGAGGGCTCGAGAGTTGGAGTACAGAATAAAGGTGGTGGGTCTTCTGTATCTGATAGTCGTTCACACCGAAATCGGTGCATTGACTCGGCGGTGTGGGGACACATAGCCAAGAAAGTCTGGTGGGTACAGCAGCAGCAGTAGTACGCGGATACTCTAGGTTGTGTTCTTCCTGGGGCGTACGGAAGGCTAGGCCTGGTAGTGTGGATACCCCACTAGGAGTGGGGGGCCCGACCCACTATCTCCGTTTGCCACTACCGAGGTTCCTGGGAGTGAAGCTAGCTGCCCGAACAGGGGGGAACTATAGGTCTGTGCGCATAGAGTCGTGTGCGTGAGTTGCACTTGCATAAATCATGGCATAGCATACACTACACTCATATTTGCATACAACCGACACCCAACGTATAAATCGGTATGGGACTTTTTATACGATGGGAGCCTTGCAGAAGACCCCTTAACTTATAAGTTTGTATGGGCATTCATATAAGTTAAGGTTACATACTTATTTACTTGCTTGTTTACTTACTGTTCTCTAGCTGCCTTTTATACAAATGCTACTTATTAATTGCTCTCTCTATTACTTACTGTCGTAGGATTGTTGTTAGACCTATTTCATTCTAAATAACCACTAGATTAGCTTCCTTGTCAACTGCTTGATTATTCTCCACTTTTGTAGCTTGCCTTTCCTCCTCTCCGCCCGGTGCTTAGGAGCCGTGGGGGAGGGGTAGGGGATGATAGGGGCTTAGTCTTTATGACTAATGGTTTTCGAACCACAATATTACAGGAGCTCCGGATGGGAGACAGGGACCAGCAGTCCAGGAACCAGCATAGCGGAGTACAGTGCGTATGGAGGGGGACAGTCTAGCACCGGTGCACCTGCGACCAGCTCCGTGAGTGATTAGTAGTTTATAGCTTCCGCGTTGAGTGACTTGTAGTGAGGACTCTGATGTATTGGGCTCGAGCCCATTTATCTATTTCCTGCTATTATCTATTGATGGACTGGATGTGATTTCACTTTTATTTACATGTTTATGTGGACTTGTTTACATTTTATGTTTAATTACTTCTCTCTCTTATGATCAAAAAGGGTCGGCAGAATTGGCGTTTTGTAGTGGGTCGCCTTCCCGTGAGTCGGTGCCACCGCAAAGCGTCAATTCTGGGCTAAGACCCCGGTGGTTGAAAAAAAAGGGGGTCTTACAAATTCTTTGTGTGCTTTCTGTGTTCTGTTTGCTTATTTGTGCAGGTTAGATTAATTCTACAAAAGAATGCACGACGCCTATTCCCCCCCCATAGGAGGATTAGGTTGACACTAGATACTTACAGCATGTGACACGGGCGTTTCACATGGCATGTTGTGCTCAAGTGTTTTGGACCTATATCGTTGGGGGGAACACGGCCGGTGACACGGGCATGTACTGGCTGACACGGGCATGTCAAGACTGACACAGGCGTGTTGGGTGCCCGTGTTCTTTTGGGACGCATTGGTTTCGACGGCGAATGGGTGACACGGCCCTGAATACGGCCATGTTGCAACCCGTGTTTGGCCCAGGATTTCTAATTTTGGGATGAATTGTGGCCGTCCATTTCCTTAGTTAGGGATCCAATGGCTGGGGGCTGTTATTGAGGAGATATAACCTGGAATAGGGCTTTGAAAACCCTCACTCCATTTAGGTTATCTCTCTCTAAAAGCTAGAGAGAAGGGAGAGTAAGGAGGAAGAAGGAGAGCTAGATCTTGTCACCGACGGAGCTTTGAAGCTCCAAATCGCGAGCCGACATCGGATCCACGGAGGCTTGGAGATTGTGGTGCTTTCCATCCACATAGATTTCCAAGGCGCCAAGGAAGAAACGCTAGGGTAACGATTCTCATCCTAGGACATGTGAAGTACTCTTTTCCTTTGAATAGGAAGCCCTCTAACGCGAGTGTGTGCGATGTGTTGAGGCATTTCTTAGGGTAGATATGTAAAGTCCCTCTTGTGTAGAGTCCGTATACAAAAACAGACATAGGCAAGTTATGTGAAGCCTATCCGAACAAGTTGGTCTGGATCGGTGATTTTGCATTGCATAATAACTGGGGAAGACTCATTGTGAATGGTTATTTTCGGGTTTTCTATGAGGTAGATTGTAATAGGGAGCTTTGGGGACTAACTCCAAGGTGCACCCGGAAAACTGGGAAAATGCGAGATGTTGCCAACATGGTGGCCGGGGAACCAACTTGAACATAACTGGGTTATGTGAATTGTGTGATGGAAACGGGACTCGGGGAGTCTTAACCTGCGCATATGGCTTAAATTGTCGTTGTGGTATGAGCACGGGTCAGGAGGAACCGTACCTGATTTATGTCGTTCGGTGGAACCGTTGGCATAGATGAGAGTATTGGCGGTCTATGGCTTAAATTTATGTGACCAATGTCAGGAAAACAAAATGCTCATATGGTTGGCCGTCCAAGGGACGGTGGTGAGACGGGAACTTCTATGGCTTAAATTGACGTCACGTTGGCCGGTTCGCCGTGAATGTGCCCTGAGTGCACGGGGTGTGTGGTCGTGCGTGCCTGATGTCACAACCCGCATTTTCCCAACAATTAAATTAAATCAGAGTAAGGGAAAATACGCGCCGTGATGCCACGTCGTGCAAGGGATAACTGCAGACGCTCAGGCAGGGCTCCAAACTCTACGGTTTTAAAAGAAAACATATGTTATCATTAACAAAATCCCGTTTAAGTTGAGAAGATAGCCGTATCCCTCGGCTTAGTGGATCATCTAGTCCACGGTCTACCATATAATTATACGCTTGCGGAAGATATTTGATTAGATTGACTCTAACATCCTACATGAGTATAAATGTCCCCGAGGAATAACTCATGCTATATAGACTCTAGATTTATAATAAGTATATGAAAAGTCTTTACGCTAACTAGAAAGTAGTGACTTAGTTTGGAAAGCAGTTGCATGGATGCTTTACAATTAATAGGTTTTTTTTTATAAGTCAAAATACCTAACATGCAGTCCTAGCAAGGAATCATCCCAGAGAGCAAGTTATCTAAATCAAAACATAAGAAACTACTACAGCCAGCAAGTGTCAAAAATCAACAATCCTGTGGGCGTCAACAACCTGACACGAACCCACAATATTAGGTATGTCTGAATTAAGGAAAACAACTAAAATGACAAACTACCTCGCTATGGCGAGGTGCAAAACCACAGCCAACACTACTGCTCAGAAAACCAAAACTAGCTCCACTATCTGCTACTGCTCTGAACCTGAGGCATTCCAAAAAAGAACACCTCAGCAAGAAGGTACAAGTAGTGGCAAGAAAATAAATAAAGTAGACAAATGAACAAGGTCGAAAGGGGTACCAACCCAGGACCCAAAGTACTGAAATAAGGTACAAAAAAAAATTAGAGAAATAGAACTTACGTGAATCGTCACGTACAACCAATCATGCCAGATACCCAAGGCAGGGGGAAAAAAAGGCATGAATAAATAATAAGAAAGAAACTAAAAAAAAACAACTTTATTAGCCGCGTGTGGTCAACTCTATCTAAACTGGCAGGGTGCTCACTAATAAGGACACACCCCTCACAGATGTTAAAATCCGTCTAATTGCGGGGGAGACTTATACACTCCACTAGTCGCCGCAGGATGCCCAACCACCAATAGAGTTGCACGACAACTAATAAAGGAAAACAAACCTTGCGGTCGGTGGATTTGCCCACAAACACCAGCAAGAACGAGTCACTAGGAAATAAATCATAGGATTTGGCACATCGGATTCTACTCGATATATTCTAGGTTAAAAACACGGTTGATCAACCTCTAGAAACGATTTACGACCCTAGGTAATTTCTAACGCGATAAATAGGGCGATAAAAGCCCACAATAAAACCCTACATCGTATTTCTACAACTCCACAAGACGAGATTTTTCGTGCCAAAGACTAAATAAAAACCAAGAAAACTCATACGGAAGACTCAACAAGCATACTAAACCGAATATCAAAAGTGCACAAGGATTGAGAACTAAAGTTTAACCGTTACCATCGAAATCGGACGAGAGGGAAGGAGGGAAAACCACTACTTGCCTTGGTTGCACCGGAAACGTTCTCTGAATCATTCCATGCCATAGATCGGGGCAAAAGAACTCAGGAGAAGTAGAAATCACGATAGCGTAGCTCTCGGTGAGAGCTTTCCGGATCTACGATCAGTTGAAGATTCCGAGCACCGGAGCTCCGTCGGCGGCCACCGGAAGATTCACGAAATGGAGAAACTTATCTCTCGCCGCTGGTCTGGTTCGGTATAGAAGTATCGGAGAAGATGAAGTTATATCCTAATAACCTAAGAGAAAAGTATATATATATATATAGTTTTTTTTTCTTTTATAAAAATTTCAACTTAAAAGGGACAGCCTCGGAAATATCAAAAATAGGCATTCAAGATGACCTCAAATCGAAAAGTGGTCAACATGAAAGTTGTAGATATCGTCGAGACGAACAAAATTTATGTTGACCATTTTTGATACGTTGCCGTGTTGACCATCAAAACAGCGCTCTAACGCTGACAGGAAAGGAATACTCGAGTGGCAGCATACATACTCGAGTAGAAGCATACATACTCGAGTAGAAGCATACATACTCGAGTAGAATCATATATACTCGAGTAGGAGTTCATATACTCGAGTAGGAGTCCATATATTCGAGTAGGAGTCCATATACTCGAGTAGGAGTCCATATACTCGAGTAGGAGTCTATATACTCGAGTAGGAGCAGAATACACGAGTTCCAGCAGAATAAACAAGAAAAGGGTTCAAGATGAACTCAAATCGAAAAGTAGTCAACATGAAAGTTGTAGATCTCGTCGAGACGAACAAAATTCATGTTGACCATTTTTCCATACCACTCCTATTTGACCCTCTAATTAGCGCCCGAACACCGACACAAAAATAATAATAATTAAAAACGGTCGAGATAAAAGCTTGAACTCTCGAGATTTACATAGAAACTTGCCAAACTACGTTTAGGACTCGAGAAAACAACTAGGATCGATTAGAGTCAAAGGGAGAACGCTCGAGGAGAAAATTGACGGGATGAACCCAACAACGAATTCGAAATCTAAATCCGAAGAGCCATTCCTGAGATAAAAATTTCCAAATACAATGACATAAATACTCAAAACTTCAATCGCGCGCCGAGACTCCAAAAATGCTCGGATTGCGACAAAACTTGACGAGCAAGTTTAAAATTACTCAACTTAAATCTCATAGAAATATTTTCTGATTTCGACAAAAATCCAAGAAATTGGCCGACTCGACCGAACGGACGCGAAAATGCCTTATCGGCGATGCGCCATCAACCCGACGTTAAAAGTAACGCCATGACGTCATAAATATGACGATACCAAAACCAAACAAAATCATCGAAAAAATCAGGGGCATTACAGTCACTCCCCCTAAAAAGAAGTTTCGTCCCGAAACTTATTACAAATCCAAAATCTAACAAAAACGAAGAAATCAAACACAACCTAAAACATATAAACATAGCAGAACTAGGTGAAGAGGTGCGGATGAGATTCTCTCATCGCTGATTCCAACTCCCACGTCGCGCTCTCGACGTCCTGGTTTCTCCAAAGAACTTTGACCATAGGAATGGTCTTCCTCCGCAACACTCGATCTAGAGATTCCAAAACGCGGACAGGCTCTTCCACATACGAAAGATTGGGCTGAATCTGGGGCACCGAATCAAGGACTTGACGACCATTACGAACACACTTCCGTAACTGGCTCACATGGAACACATCATGGACACCAGGGAAAGTAGCAGGCAAAACCAGCCGATAAGCTGACACTCCGATGCGCTCCAGAATTTGAAAAGGTCCCACATACGGGGATCCAACTTGTGGTTTCTTCCAAATCTTTTAACACCTGGCATCGGAGAGACCTTCAGAAAAACCAAGTCCCCAACAGCAAACTCCAGATCGACCCCTCGTCGATTAGCATATTTCTCATAACGATCTTGTGCTACATGGAGTTTCACACGAATATGAGTTACAGCACAATTCATCACCTCAAGGGCTTCCGGACCTAGCAACGGCCTCTCACCAACTTCAGCCCAAAACAAGGGAGTTCTACAATGCCTCCCATATAAGGCCTCAAACGGGGCCATCTGCAGACTCTCTTGATAGCTATTATTGTAAGCAAATTCCATGAGTCTGAGACGCTCATCCCAAGCACCACCATGATCCAAAATATAACACCTGATCATATCTTCTACAATCTGATTCACTCTTTCCGTCTGACCATTCGTCTGCGGATGATAGGCGGTGGAGTACCTTAAATCAGTACCCAACCCTCTTGTAAACTCTTCCAAAAACGAGACGTAAATCTGGAGTCTCGATCTGACACGATGCTGACAGGTAAACCAAGTAATCTAATAACTTCTTCAAGATATAATTCAGCGATCTTTTTCATAGAATACCCAATCTTAAATGGCACAAAGTGAGCACACTTAGTCAGCCTATCAACTATCACCCAAACCGAATCGTGCCCACGGGGAGATTTTGGTAGACCGGTAATGAAATCCATTGATATACTCTCCCACTTCCATTGTGGAATATCTAGCGGTGTCAGTTTACCACCAGGCCTCCTATGATCTGCCTTAACACGCTGACACGTGTAACATTCTGACACAAACTTAGCTATATCACCCTTCATTCCCGACCACCAAACATTTTGCTTTAGATCTTTATACATTTTGGTGGATCCAGGATGATAGGAAACACTGGAACCATGAGCTTCTTGACAAATCTTAGCCCGAATGTCACCAATGGCCGGGATACAAAATCTACCTCGATATTTCAGAGTACCTAACTCATCCAAAGAAAAATCAGATAACTCTCCTTTCTCAGTTCTAACCCAGAGGTGCAGCAAATTAGGATCATCCTTCTGGTGCACTCTAGTAAGGAAATCCAAGAGGGCTCTTCTGCTTCCAAACTGGAAGGCATCGAACTACTCCCAACTTTAATGTCCATTAACAAGAATTCTTCCACCAGGGATTGCACAGATAAATTGAAGATTTCAGCTGTCTTCCTACTCAAAGCATCGGCTACTACATTAGCCTTTCCCGGGTGATAAAGGATCTCCACTTCATAATCAGCCACATACTCTAACCACCTACGCTGGCAGAGATTTAATTCTTTTTGAGTGAATACGTACTTCAAACTCTTATGGTCTGTGTAGATCTTGCACATCGCGCCGTACAATAAATGTCTCCAAAGTTTTAACGCATAAATCACTGCAACAAACTCTAAATCATGAGTGGGATAGTTTCTTTCGTGAACTTTTAATTGTCTTGATCCGTATGCGATCACCCTTCCTTCTTGCATCAAAACACAACCAAGTCCAATGTGTGATGCATCCACATACACAGCATACTCAAGTCCTTCAGTAGGCAGAGTTAAAATAGGAGCAGTACACAATCTCTTTTTCAATTCTTGGAAGGCTTCCTCACACTTATCGCTCCAAATGAACGCGGTGTTCTTCTGGGTAAGTTTAGTTAGAGGGGAAGACAACATAGAGAACCCTTCCACGAATCTTCTATAATAACCGGCCAGACCTAGAAAGCTCCTAATCTCCTTAGGAGTAGAAGGTCTCTTCCATTCCATCACAGCAGAAATCTTTGTTGGGTCTACAGAAATACCGTCCTTGCCCACCACATGGCCCAAAAAGGACACCTGGGGTAACCAGAATTCGCACTTACTCAACTTAACGTAGAGCTTGTGCTCCCTCAGGGTTGACAAAACTAAGCGCAGTGTTTAGTATGCTCCTCGACACTGCGGGAATACACGAGGACGTCATCTATGAACACAATAACAAAATGGTCCAAGTAATCCTTGAACACTCTATTCATTAAATCATGAACGCCGAGGGTGCATTTGTCAGTCCAAAGGACATCACCAAGAACTCAAAATGCCCATGCCGAGAACGAAAAGCCGTCCGGGGTACATCAGCCTCACGGACTCTCAACTGGTGGTAGCCTGAACGAAGATCAATCTTCGAAAACACAGCGCATCCCCACAATTGATCAAATAGGTCATCAATCCGAGGCAACGGATATCGGTTCTTGATGGTTACCTTATTTAACTCTCAATAATCTATGCAGAGCCTCATAGAACCATCTTTCTTTTTAACGAACAAAACAGGAGCACCCCAAGGTGAAGAACTCGGTCTAATAAAACCACACTACAGCAACTCATCCAGCTGAGCGCGCAACTCTTCTAACTCTCGCGGAGCCATGCGGTATGGTGCCTTAGCAATAGGGCGAGTACCTGGCTCGAGGTCTATCACAAACTCTACCTCTCTTTCAGGAGGAAGTCCTGGAAGACTATCAGGAAAGACATCTGGATACTCTTGCACCACCGAGACATCCTCAAGACGTGGTGTAACAAAAGCTGATTCCAAAGCCGACAGAGAAACAACATATGCCTCACAACCAGACTCTAAAGCTCGACAAGCACGTACCGTAGAAATAAGGAGGGAACTCTTGCCTTGTGAACCATAGACACTCATAGGTTGGCCGTTGCCCATCTTGAAATCCAGCCGCTTAGCCTTGCATTGGATGACTGCATCATACTTGGACAACCAGTCTATGCCCAAAATCACGTGAAAGTCTGCCAGATCCAATACCATCAAATCCGCAAAAGCTAGAAAATTGCCTAGACAAATAGGGCATCTCTGAATTCCTCGGCTTGATGTCACTAGATTTCCAGAAGGAAGCTTGACGTTGAAGGAATCTTCTAATTGATCCACGTTCAAACGATGTTTATCTATAAAACTCTGCGCCACGAAAGAATGGGTGGCACCCGAATCGAAAAGGACGCGCGCCCACCTATTCCGCACCTTAAACTCCCCTATAATCGTAGCATACGTAACTAAACGAACAAAAACTACCACAAACAAGGAGAGTAAACATCAAGTTAGAATCTAACCTGATATCACTTGGGTAGAGGTCTGAGCTTCCTCTCTAGTAACCACGTTTAACTTTCCTTTTCCTTTGTCCTGGTTGGTGGCGGCGGTAGAGCTCGGAGTGGGGTAGGCTGCAATGGGGGCTGAGCCTGAGGGCAAGCAGACTTCTGGTGTCCCTTCTGTCCGCACTGGAAACAAGTTCTATCCTTCAACCAGCAACGACTCACGTCATGACCCTTCCTTGAACAAAATGAGCACACCAGCTCTCCCTTGGGTACGCCTTGAATGGCGAGCACCTGCTGCTTCTTCAGGGTAGCGGTCCTCTTGAAACACCTTTCGTACGGGTGGCCAGATCGACCACAGAAACTGCATATCTCTCCACCTTTCTTTTTTGAAGGGGGGCCAGATGCCCTAGAGCTTCCGTCTTCGGCACCTTTCCTCTTATCTTTTCTCTCTGCAGCTCCTCGATTCTTGGCATTTTCAATCGCCTCAACCTTTAGTGCGGCTTCCACTGCCTCTGCAAAATTCTCAGCTCTATAAGTGCATGTCAACTGCTGGACATCGCTTCTTAGTCCTCCAAGGAATCGCTTCACTCTACCATCCTCCGAAGCTACTAAATCTGGAGCAAATCTACTCAACTTGCTAAACTCAATCTCGTACTCGCTCACCGTGAGCTGTCTCTGTTTCAGGTACAGGAAGTTATTCATCAGGCGGTCCTGCTCGACCGAGGGTAGAAACTTTTTCAGCAGCATCTTCTTGAAAGACTCCCAAGAACAACCTTCCTTCAGACTCTCTTTTTCACGAATCCACCAGTTCTTTGCCAATCCTTTTAACTGGTAGGCCCCAATCATTACCTTCTGGGCTTCTATAATCCCCGAATATGAAAACATCTCCTCGATAGAGATGATCCAATCATCTAAAACCATAAAGTCTGCACTTCCGTCATAGGTAGGAGGCCCCAGCCACTGGAAGTGTGAAATAAAATTCATCTCTGGTGGTAGAGTCACCGGGGGCACTAGAGGAGCAGGGGTATCGGGTACAACTCAATCCACAATAGGGTCTTGCACTAAGGGTTACTGCACAGGGGCGGCAGACAAAAAGGATTCCATTTGCGATTGCATCGCAAGCACTTGCCTTGACAGAGCCTCGTTGCTCTGACGTAGACTCTCGATCAACGCATCACTTTGCGCACCTGACGACTCACCCTCCGACTGGGGAGTCGACCTCGTTGCAGGACGCTTAGGCGGCATTTCTAAAAGGGTAACAAACGATCACTCAATTAAAATCCTAGATTACGACTAGGACAAACAAAACTAGTTCAGACCATACTTGAAAGACACTTGCTAAAGCTGTCACTTGCTCTGGGATTATATGATGATGATATGTCCTACTCAGGATGATATCTTATCATCCTATTGACTCATGTGCCTATGATATGAATGCATGAATCCTTTACTCTTATTTAAAATCATGTGTGTACATATGTCATCAAGTAAATCTTTAGCTTGGCATGTTGTGCTTATGTTATGTTATGCTATGCATGTGGTGCTATGAATTCTATAAAAGGCCTTAATGCATGTTATGAGCGGCGTACACATGCAATGTTATGCATCCCATACTACATAATATTGCATGCAACGAAAAGAAAACGTGCTAATGAGCATTCATGTGGTGAGGTTATGCATCCCATACTACATAACCCTCACATGTTGCCATCTATGATGGATCCATATACAAACACATATTATGCATCCCATACTACATAATATGCCCCGTATACTTCTAATCATGCTTATGAGTGTAGTGTTCATGTTTCAGCCAAGACATATTGATGACACATCGGTGTGTGTATGACATGACACTAAACAACTAACACTAACAAGGGAAGGTTGCCCGACCAATTGTCAAGCAACCTCCCTCTGATACCAACTGTCACAACCCGCATTTTCCCAACAATTAAATTAAATCAGAGTAAGGGAAAATACGCGCCGTGATGCCACGTCATGCACGGGATAACTGCAGACGCTCAGGCAGGGCTCCAAACTCTACAGTTTTAAAAGAAAACATATGTTATCATTAACAAAATCCCGTTTAAGTTGAGAAGATAGCCGTATCCCTCGGCTTAGTGGATCATCTAGTCCACGGTCTACCATATAATTATACGCTTGCGGAAGATATTTGATTAGATTGACTCTAACATCCTACATGAGTATAAATGTCCCTGAGGAATAACTCATGCTATGTAGACTCTAGATTTATAATAAGTATATGAAAAGTCTTTACGCTAACTAGAAAGTAGTGACTTAGTTTGGAAAAAAGTTGCATGGATGCTTTAATATTAATAGGTTTTTTTTATAAGTCAAAATACCTAACATGCAGTCCTAACAAGGAATCAACCCAGAGAGCAAGTTATCTAAATCAAAACATAAGAAACTACTACAGCCAGTAAGTGTCAAAAATCAACAATCCTGTGGGCGTCAACAACCTGACACGAACCCACAGTATTAGGTTTGTCTGAACTAAGGAAAATAACTAAAAAGACAAACTACCTCGCTATGGCGAGGTGCAAAACCACAGCCAACACTGCTGCTCAGAAAACCAAAACTAGCTCCACTATCTGCTACTGCTCTGAACCTGAGGCATTCCAAAAAAGAACACCTCGGCAAGAAGGTACAAGTAGTGGCAAGAAAATAAATAAAGTAGACAAATGAACAAGGTCGAAAGGGGTACCAACCCAGGACCCAAAGTACTGAAATAAGGTACAAAACAAAATTAGAGAAATAGAACTTACGTGAATCGTCACGTACAACCAATCATGCCAGATACCCAAGGCAGGGGAAAACAAAGGCATGAATAAATCATAAGAAAGAAACTCAAAAAAAAACAACTTTATTAGCCGCGTGTGGTCAACTCTATCTAAACAGGCAGGGTGCTCACTAATAAGGACACACCCCTCACAGATGTTAAAATCCGTCTAATTGCGGGGGAGAATTATACACTCCACTAGTCGCCACAGGATGCCCAACCACCAATAGAGTTGCACGACCACTAATAAAGGAAAACAAACCTTGCGGTCGGTGGATTTGCCCACAAACACCCGCAAGAACGAGTCACTAGGAAATAAATCACAGGATTTGGCACATCGGATTCTACTCGATATATTCTAGGTTAAAAACACGGTTGATCAACCTCTAGAAACGATTTACGACCCTAGGTAATTTCTAACGCGATAAATAGGGCGATAAAAGCCCACAATAAAACCCTACATCGTATTTCTACAACTCCACAAGACGAGATTTTTCGTGCCAAAGACTAAATCAAAACCAAAAAAACTCATACGGAAGACTCAACAAGCATACTAAACCGAATATCAAAAGTGCACAAGGATTGAGAACTAATGTTTAACCGTTACCATCGAAATCGGACGAGAGGGAAGGAGGGAAAACCACTACTTGCCTTGGTTGCACCGGAAACGTTCTCTGAATCGTTCCACGCCGTAGATCGGGGCAAAAGAACTCAGGAGAAGTAGAAATCACGATAGCGTAGCTCTCGGTGAGAGCTTTCCGGATCTACGATCGGTTGAAGATTCGAGCACCGGAGCTCCGTCGGCGGCCACCGGAAGATTCACGAAATGGAGAAACTTATCTCTCGCCGCTGGTCTGGTTCGGAATAGAAGTATCGGAAAAGATGAAGTTATATCCTAATAATCTAAGAGAAAAGTATATATATATATATAGTTTTTTTTTTCTTTTATAAAAATTTCAACTTAAAAGGGACAGCCTCGGAAATATCAAAAAAAAGCATTCAAGATGACCTCAAATGGAAACGTGGTCAACATGAAAGTTGTAGATCTCGTCGAGACGAACAAAATTCATGTTGACCATTTTTTGATACGATGCCGTTTTGACCATCAAAACGGCGCTCTAACGCTGATAGGAAAGGAATACTCGAGTGGCAGCATACATACTCGAGTAGAAGCATACATACTCGAGTAGAAGCATACATACTCGAGTAGAATCATATATACTCGAGTAGCAGTTCATATACTCGAGTAGGAGTCCATATACTCGAGTAGGAGTCCATATACTCGAGTATGAGTCCATATACTCGAGTAGGAGTCTATATACTCGAGTAGGAGCAGAATACACGAGTTCCAACAGAATAAACGAGAATAAGTGTTTAAGATGACCTCAAATCGAAAAGTGGTCAACATAAAGTTGTAGATCTCGTCGAGACGAACAAAATTCATGTTGACCATTTTTCCATACCACTCTTATTTGACCCTCTAATTAGCGCCCGAACACCGACACAAAAATAATTATAATAAAAAACGGTCGAGATAAAGGCTTGAACTCTCGAGATTTACATAGAAACTTGCCAAATATGTATAGGACTCGACAAAACAACTAGGATCGATTAGAGTCAAAGGGAGAATGCTCGAGGAGAAAATTGACGGGATGAACCCAACAACGAATTCGAAACCTAAATCCGACGAGCCATTCCTGAGATAAAAATTTCCAAATACAATGGCATAAATACTCAAAACTTCAATCGCGCGCCGAGACTCCAAAAATGCTCGGATTGCGACGAAACTTGACGAGCAAGTTTAAAATTACTCAACTTAAACCTCATAGAAATATTTTCTGATTTCGACAAAAATCCAAGAAATTGGCCGACTCGACCGAACGGACGCGAAAATGCCTTATCGGCGATGAGCCGTCAACCCGACGTTAAAAGTAACGCCATGACGTCATAAATATGACGATACCAAAACCAAACAAAATCATCGAAAAAATCAGGGGTGTTACACCTGAACCTGTGTTGAAGTGTGTGGTTACACTATACCGCTTGATTATTCTAACAAAATGCTGGGAAGAGCATCGCCGCCTCGAGTTGGGGGCGGGGTCATTATAATTTGGTCATCATAGCTGACCATTGATTTAGTTTACCACCGTGCGGTGGATTGTTTCTTGCAGGTGCTGCAGAGCCGAGCGATAAATAGCGGGATAAAGCCCAAGTTACTGTGCCGGCCCTCGAAGGCCTAATTTTGATTGTTTTTCTTTTGTACTCATGTGTGAGCGGCCTACGTGTCGAGATTTGGAAGACACTTTTTTGAGCAAACTTTTGTAAGACCATAAGACCAATATTTGTGTATTATACATTCCTATGGGTTATTCGTAGTGGACATTCATGATTGGCTGGGTTCTTTTATCTTTAAAACTTAATAAATTGCTTCCGCTAGGTGTTCTACGTTGAACGTTGTGATTGGTTGATTGGTTTCAATAAGTAACCAACAGGTCTGTCCGTAGTATATGGCGTCGGGCCCCGGCCGAACCTACTGCTATATGTTATGTAATGGATAGGGGTGTTACATCCCTTTTTAAGGAATTTCTTAAATTTTCCTTGCTTCTTGGGATTCTTAATGAATTTTTTAAACTCCGAAACATAAGGGCTGTAACACCTCTACCCGTCAAGAAGAATATAATAGAGGGTCCGGCCGGGGCCCCACACCATATTCCACAAACAGGCGGAGACGCTACAAAATAATATCAAAACCACGCATCCTAACACAGAGCATTCTAGCGGAAGTTTCACGGTTGAATAATTGAACTCAAGATAAAGAACATTGTCCACTAAAACTTAGGAATATATATAAACATCACAAGAGTCTGGCCTTAAGGCCTTACAACAGTTTCTCTTAACAAGAGTGTGGATTACAGACATCGGCACGCAGGCCGGCCACACATGAACAAAAGAAACATAACAATGCCTTCGAGGGCAGCAGCGCAGCTTTGGGCTTCAGCCCGCTAAGTCCCGCTCGAACCAGCACCTCCAGTACCTGTAAGAACCAATCCACCAAGCGGTGGCAAACAGGGCAACGGTCAGCATTCAGCTGACCAATAATAACGACCCTGCCCCTGGCACGGGGCAGCAGAATTCCATCCCTGCATAGCAATCTTCCAATATGATATATAGCAATTCAAGCAAGACGTGCACGCCCGCGCAGTCACATATCACAAACGTCGGCACGACGGCCCGACGCTCCGTGCACTCAGGGCACATTATCGGTGTTCCGTAGTTCCACGGCCACACCACCGTTCAGAGGTCCCAGACATAATGGTTCAATATGAGCATTCTAGTCTGATCGGATCACAGGCCGTCGACTCTCGCTATGCGATCCTAACAGGGTCTTAAGCACCCAAGGTTAGACAACCATAACGCGGGTACAGATCCACCTTTCCCGTTGCTCAAATCGTCAGACTCACGCCTGGACTGACGCGGGTACAGCTTCACCTTGCCCGTTCCACCTCCAAGGAATTTGCCTAGTTGCAGCCCCACGGCTCAATGGCTCAACCTCACACAAAGTAGCAACTCACGGCTACAGGAGAGTCCAACACTCATAATTCCTGGACTTCCTCCAGTACTTTATCCATCATGCCTACAAGCAAGAATCACGGAGTCTTCTACGATATGCAAACAAGCATCACCAATCCAGACCATGTCCAGATGGGCTTCACACAGCATGCCTAGATCCGTACTCCAATTCCGGACTCTAACAAAGGGGACTTCACATATCTACCCAAGGGACGCCACAACCCACCGCACACTCGCGAGGAAGGGTTTTCCCTATGCAATGCAGAAATTAAGGACTTCACATGTCCAAGCAGGAAATCATTACCATAGGAACTCGCTACGGAGCCATGGAGAGAAATTGAGACGGATGAAAGCCTTCGCAGCAACATTGCCTTCGCAAATCCGAACTCGGCTCGCGATTTGGACCACCGTAGCACCACCGGCATCCGGATCCCACTTCTTCTTCCTCACCTTTCTCTCACCTCTCTCTTAAACTTAGAAAGAGAAGATGAACTTTAGAAATGAGCCTTTCTCCTTCCTTTCCCTGCCTTATCAGCCCAGGAATAAGCCCCAGCCACAGGATCTCCTTTAAGGAAAATGAACGGCCAAGATCTGCCCAAAATATTATACTTTTTGTCGACACGGCCTGTGACACGCCCGTGTCACAGGCCGTGTACCCTTAAGCGGCACACGCGGCACTCGCACCGACTAAAAATTACCAGAACACGGGCATCGACATGCCCGTGTCGAATCTGACACGCCCGTATCGGTCATGAGACACGCCCGTGTCACACCTGTTACACGGTACTCAACGAGCGCTAAAACCAGTCAGAGCAGTACACGGGTAGGCACACGCCCTCTGACACGCCCGTGTCAAAACTGACACGGCCGTGTTCAAGCCTTGGTTCCGGGCCGTGTACATTTCTGACTCGATACGGCATTTTATTGAGTGACACGCCCTGGGACATGCCCGTGTCGAAGGCCGTGTCCCAGGCTCGACTATCGTCGACCTCCGATCGTCGACTAACCTGAACACGCCCTGGGACACGCCCGTGTCCCAGGCCGTGTTAAGCAACCTGCACCTCAAATCCAATTTTGAGTCTTTTTGGTGTGTTACAATCCTCCCCTCCTTAATAAAATTTCGTCCCGAAATTTGAAGACAGTAGGGAGAAAATAACAAAACATTTATATGTTGCTATTACATATATAACGAGCAAACAAGTTACGAAAATAACTCGGGAAACTCGGCTCGCATGGTCTGCTCGCGCTCCCATGTTAGCTCTTCTCGGCCACAATTGTCCCATCGGACTTTGACCATCCCGATCACTTTGTTCCGCAACTATTTCTCGGCTCGATCCTCGATCCATATAGGCTTCACCTTTGTCGTTAGCCCATACTCAACCAGCACTCGATCATTGTTAATTACTTGAGCTGGATCCTTGACTGCTTTGCGTATCACCGAGATGTGAAACACATCATGCAATCCACTCAATTCCGATGAAAGAGCTAGCTGATAAGCAGCTTCCCCAACACGCTCCACCACTTCAAATGGACCAAGGTATCGCGGACTTAGCTTTTTCAACCGCCGAATCCGGGATACGCCTTTGAAGGGCTTAATCTTTAAATAGACCCAGTCACCAACCGCGAACTCCACGTTCCGGTGCTTAGCATTGTAATACTTGGCTTGCCGATCCTGGGCTATTAGTAGCCTCTCTCGAATAGAGCGTATTGTTGAGGTAGCATGCTCGACTTCCTTTTTGCCTAAAAGTTTAGTCTCGCCAGTTTCTGCCCAAGATAGCGGTGTACGACACTTACGACCATACAGCGCTTCAAATGGGGCCATGCCTATACTCGCTTGATGGATATTATTATAGGCAAACTCCACCATAACAAGATGTTCTTCCCAATTCTTACCGAAGTCCAGGGCGCACATACGGAGCATATCCTCCATCGTTCTGTTGGTTCGTTCAGTTTGGCCATCCGTTTGCGGGTGAAAGGCCGTACTGAATGCTAACTTCGTACCCAACATCTGATGAACTAATCTCCAATACTTCGAGGTAAAGCGCCCATCTCGGTAACTTACGATGCTCCGGAGAACACCGTGCAACCTAACAATCTGCTCCACATAGAGCATTGCCAACGTTTCCACTGAATCGTCCCGCTTGTTCGGTATAAAGTGAGCCACCTTTGTCAACCGGTCTACTATCACCCAGATTGAGTCATGGCCACGCTGAGATCTCGGCAATCCATGCACGAAATCCATAGAAATATCTTCAAACTTCCATTGCGGAACCGGCAATGACTTCAGGAAACCACTCGGCTGTTGACATTCTGCCTTTACCAAAGCACAAGTGTGACATTTAGCCACATACGCGGCTATGTCCTTCTTTAAACCAGGCCACCAGAACAGTTTCTTCATGTCCTTGTACATTTTTGTGCTCCCAGGGTGAATTGAGTACTTTGTAAAGTGTGCTTCATATAGCAATCCTTCTCGCAATTTACCCGCACTAGGGACGCACAATCGGCCATCTTTCCGTAATAAACCGTCATCCCTGGGGAATTGATCACCAGACCCCTCCTTTGCATAACATTGGAGACTTTCATCCAACTACGTTGCCCGCCGAACCCTGTCAGCAAGGTCATATTGAACCTCCAACCAGTTCACGCATGCAATAGTTGAAGAATCTCTTTCCACACAAGATATCTCCAAGGTTTCTAACTCTTGGATTAACCGCTCATCATGTATCCGCAACCAAGCTGCCCACACCGGAGTCCGACGACTCAAGGCATCAGCGACCACATTTCCCTTTCCGGGAACATAGTGAATGTCGAAGGTATAATCCCCAAAGAATTCCATCCACCTCCTTTGTCGCATATTCAACTCCTTTTGCTCGAGCAGATACTTCAAGATTTTATGGTCTGTATAAATATCCACTTTCACTCCATAAAGATAATGCCGTCACAACTTTAGCGAAAAGATCACTGCCGCCAACTCCAAGTCATGGACGGGGTAGTTACGCTCATACACTTTCAATTGATGTGAGCCATAAGCGATCACCTTGCCAAACTGCAGGAGAACGCAGCCTAAGCCGCTTCCTGACGCATCGCTGTATATCTCAAATCCATCTGTACCACATGGCGACGTCAAAACGGGCGCCGTGGTCAAACGATTCTTCAGCTCATCAAAAGCTCGTGCGCATTCCGGCGTCCAAACGAACTTCTGGTCCTTTCTCGTCAACGTAGTCAAAGGCAAAGCAATCCGGGAGAAGTTCTCCACGAACCGTCTATAGTAGCCCGCCAGTCCAAGGAAACTCCTGACCTCGGCCACCGAAGATAACACTGGCCAATCACGAATGACACTTATCTTTGCCGGATCTACCGCTATGCCCTCTCCACTTACCACATGGCCTAGAAAAGCCACCGACGAGAGCCAGAACTCACACTTCGAGAACTTGGCATACAGCTTATTCCTTCGCAAGGTATGCAATACTAATCGCAAGTGGTTTGCATGATCTTCCTCCGATTGTGAATATACAAGGATATCATCAATAAACACAATCACAAACAGATCCAACTATTCGCGGAACGTTCGATGCATGAGATCCATGAATACCGAAGGCGCATTACATAAGCCGAACAGCATCACTGTGAACTCATAATGACCATAGCGTGTGCCAAACGCTGTCTTGGGATGTCACCTTCCCTAATCCGCAACTGGTAATACCCGGACTTCAAATCCAACTTTGAATAGACGGTTGAGCCTGCTAGCTGATCAAAAAAGTCATCGATCCGTGGAATTGGATACATATTTTTCTCCGTCAGCTTATTCAGTTCGCGATAATCAATACATAGTCGCAAACCACCGTCTTTCTTTTTCACAAAAGAACAGGCGCGCTCCAAGGTGACATACTTGGGCGTATGTATCCCTGCTCCAACAACTCTTGCAACTGAACTTTCAGTTCGGCCATTTCTTTTGGCGCTACCCGATACGGCGAACGGGCCACAGGTTTCACACCCGCACCAGCTCGATAGCAAAGTCGATTTCCCTTTGGGGAGGTAACCCAGGAAGATCCTTTGGAAACACATCAGCATATTCCGACACAATCGGCACTTCACTCACACTGGCCTTTGGCGCCACCGCCTCTATGAGTGTGAAGAACAACTCCGCACCCTTTCGAACTGCCTTAACAACTTGGAGAGCGGATAACAACATCCCACTCATCCCTTGCATACCAATGAACTTGGTCTCTTGTTCGGTATTTTGCCCAAGTGTGACCTCTTTTGAAGTGCAATCTATACAGGCACGCTGCTCTGAAAGCCAGTCCATACCAAAGATTATATCAAACTCTTTGATCGACAATACTAATGTTTCCACCTTGAACTCCCGACTTCCTATCTTGACCTCAAGACCGCAAGATCGATCCGCGCACATCAAACATCCGTTAGGCAACAACACCTTTACACTGTCTGTCGTGGTCCGGATAGGCACCCCGATACGAAAGCCAAAGTCCTCAGACAGAAACGAATGTGAAGCAACTATGTCGAACAGTGCTCGCGCCGGATACTCTCGTATAAGGACAAACCCTATAACATTACAATTAAAACAAGCACAGCACATCAAAAACAAGAACATTAAAACCTACGCGCACCTGTGACGACATCCGCCTGCTTAATGGCCTCCTATTGTCCAAGGTTGAAGACCCTGTGCTGCGCGTGCGAGGCAGAAGACTCCACCACCGCCTTCCCCTTCTCCGCATAAGACGCTCCCGTCTTCTTATCACCCTTTGGAGGACCAAATCAGCATTCACGTGCGAAGTGTCCTACCTTCCCACACGTAAAACAAGCACGAGATCCATACCCAGATGTATCCATCACAGTCGCAGAAGGAGCTTTTCCAGAAGACTTAGACTTCTTATTCCATCTCTTTCGGTAGCCAAACTTGTCCGGACGCGGAGGCTTAAACTCCGGCTTCACAACCGCCAAGTTTCCCTTTGCTTGCCCTCGTTTCATGTCTGTCTCCAAAGAACGAGCCGTACAGACTAAGGCTTGGAATCCCTGACTCACAGAACTCGAGAGCAAATACCGCAGCTCATCTCGCAGTCCCGCATAAAACCGACTAGTCTTGCGCTCTTCTTCGGAGAAGATCGTGCCCGTATATCTTCCCAAACGGGTGAACTCATGCAGGTAGTCATCCACACTTCGATCTCCCTGTGCTAACCGTTGAAATTCCATTTCCATCGATATCCTTTGCTGCATCGGCAGATGTTGTGCTAAGAACAATCGAGAAAATTCTTCCATTGTAACCTTTGCCAATTGCCTGCCGGCCAAGTGATGCATTTCAATCTCATCCCACCACATTCGCGCCTCTCCTTCCAGTAGGAAAGTGGCTAACATGACTTTCTGTTCCTCCTCAACCTTGATAGCTCTCATAATCCTCTTGACTCTTGCAAGCCAATCCTCTGCTTGGGCCGGTGTACCCGCCCCATGAAACTGCGGAGGGTTGAAGCTCAAGAATTGCTTCCATTGTTGATCTGCTACCCGCGGATTAACTTCAGCTTCTACCGTTTCTTGCCGTACCCCATCTTGCGTTGGCACCACTGCAGGACGTGCCTGCCCAGCCTGCTGAGCATTCATCACAGCAAGTACCGTTTCCGTGATGAGACGGACTGTTTCAGCGGATGGAGGAGTTGTGGGCACCTCGGCTGGTGCCGTACTCTTAACAGAACGTTGTGGTTCGGATTGACCCGCAACACTTCTGGTCACCTATATGTGTAAAATACACAGGTTAACGACCAATGAAAACGGCAACCATACAAAAAGAATACACAAGTTCAACAAACAAGTGTATTTGCATTCCTAAGTGGACAATCTTGAGTTCAATTGAAGTGTTATAACGACGGCACTGACACGTGCGCGCCACCTCTCAAAAGAATTCGTCCGCGAATTCGGATGAGATCGACCAATAAGCTGATACCATAACCCACAGGTGGGCCCATAACCCACAGGTCGGCGGATCGACACCTCCCTCTGATACCAAATTGTAACACCTCTACCCGTCAAGAAGAATATAATAGAGGTTTCGGCCGGGGCCCCACACCATATTCCACAAACAGGCGGAGACGCTACGAAATAATATCAAAACCACGCATCCTAACACAGAGCATTCTACCGGAAGTTTCACGGTTGAATAATTGAACTCAAGATAAAGAACATTGTCCACTAAAACATAGGAATATATATAAACATCACAAGAGTCTGGCCTTAAGGCCTTACAACAGTTTCTCTTAACAAGAGTGTGTATTACAGACATCGGCACGCAGGCCGGCCATACATGAACAAAAGAAACAAAACAATGCCTTCGAGGGCAGCAGCGCAGCTTTGGGCTTCAACCCGCTAAGTCCCGCTCGGACCAGCACCTCCAGTACCTGTAAGAACCAATCCACCAAGCGGTGGAAAACAGGGCAACGGTCGGCATTCAGCTGACCAATTATAACGACCCTGCCCCTGGCACGGGGCAGCGGAATTCCATCCTGCATAGCAATCTTCCAATATGATATATAGCAATTCAAGCAAGACGTGCACGCCCGCACAGTCAAATATCACAAACGTCGGCACGACGGCCCGACGCTCCGTGCACTCAGGGCACATTATCGGTGTTCCGTAGTTCCATGGCCACACCACCGTTCAAAGGTCCCAGACATAACGGTTCAATATGAGCATTCTAGTCTGATCGGCTCACAGGCCTCGACTCTCGCTATGTGATCCTAACAGGGTCTTAAGCACCCAAGGTTAGACAACCATAACGCGGGTACAGATCCACCTTTTCCGTTGCTCAAATCATCAGACTCATGCCTGGACTGACGCGGTTACAGCTTCACCTTGCCCGTTCCACCTACAAGGCATTTGCCTAGTTGCAGCCCCACGGCTCAACCTCAAACAAAGTTGCAACTCACGGCTACAGGAGAGTCCAACTCTCATAATTCCTGGACTTCCTCCAGTATTTTGTCCATCATGCCTACAAGCAAGAATCACGGAGTCTTCTCCGATATGCAAACAAGCATCACCAATCCAGACCATGTCCAGATGGGCTTCACACAGCATGCCTAGATCCGTACTCCAATTCCGGAATCTAACAAGGGGGACTTCACATATCTACCCCAAGGGACGCCACAACCCACCGCACACTCACGGGGAAGGGTTTTCCCTATGCAATACAGGAATTAAGGACTTCGCATGTCCAAGCAGGAAATTGTTACCCTAGGAACTCGCTCCGGAGCCATGGAGAGAAATTGAGACGGATGAAAGCCTTCGCAGCAGCGTTGCCTTCGCAAATCCGAACTCGGCTCGCGATTTGGACCACCGTAGCACCACCGGCAGCCGGATCCCACTTCTTCTTCCTCACCTTGCTCTCACCTCTCTCTTAAACTTAGAAAGAGAAGATGAACTTTAGAAATGAGCCTTTCTCCTTCATTCCCGGCCTTATCAGCCCAGGAATAAGCCCAGCCACAGGATCTCCTTTAAGGAAAATGAACGGCCAAGATCTGCCCAAAATATTATACTTTTTGGCCGACACGGCCTGTGACACGGCCGTGTCACAGGCCGTGTACCCTTAAGTGGCACACGCGGCACTCACACCGACTAAAAATTACCAGAACACGGGCATCAACACGCCCGTGTCGAATCTTACACGCCCGTGTCGGTCATGAGACACGCCCGTGTCACACCTGTTACACGGTACTCAATGAGCGCTAAAACCAGTCAGAGCAGTACACGGGTAGGCACACGCCCTCTGACACGCCCGTGTCAAAACTGACACGGCCGTGTTCAAGCCTTGGTTCCGGGCCGTGTACATTTCTGACTCGATACGGCATTTTATTGAGTGACACGCTCTGGGACATGCCCATGTCGAAGGCCGTGTCCCAGGCTCGACTATCGTCGACCTCCGATCGTCGACTAACATGAACACGCCCTGGCACACGCCCGTGTCCCAGGCCGTGTACCCCGACACGCCCTGGTACACGCCCGTGTCCCAGGCCGTGTTGAGCAACCTGCACCTCAAATCCAATTTTGAGTCTTTTTGGGGTGTTACAAGGGCTCTCCTCCTCATCTTCCTCATAATCTTCAGTAGCTTTTCTATCCTTTGCTGCCTTCAGCGCCAGTCCCTTCTTGTTTACTTCCCTGGAATATTCCTTTGCTTAAATCTTCAAATCTCGTTGGTGTGTCTTCATTTTGTTGATGAGGCTCTCTATCTCCAGGGTGCTGATTTCATGAGACTTAGCAATAGCTGTCACCTTCGGGTTGAAGCGAGGTGGCAAATATCACAGGATCTTCCTCACTAGGTCACCATTTGGAAAGTTCTTTATAAGAGATCTAAAGGCATTGATGATCTTAGTAAATCGTGTGTACATGCTGTCCACATCCTCGTCAATCTCCATCCAGAATTGTTTTTATTCGGATTCGAGTTAGAATAACTTCGACTCCTTCACCTGCGAAGTACCTTCGTGAGTGAGCTCAAGAAGATGGCATATATCATAAGCAATCTCGCGGTTACATATTCAATTGAATTCAATGTTGTCCAAGGCAAAGAATAACGAGTTCATGGCCTTGGCATTATTCGTACATCTAATCTTGTCTCCATCATCCACTTGTCACCTATTTTTTCTAAGACTATATCCCCACCGTGACAGTGGGTGCAGTGCACTTTGTCTCTATCATGGCCCATACTTCCATGCTTTGATTCATAAGAAAGATTCCAATGGTTTTTTTCTAGTGACTATAGTCATTCCCCATAAAGAGTGGAGGTCTACTAACCCCTTGTCCCTCAGAAAACGCATGAACAAAGTTGGCCATCTTACATCCGGATTTTAAGCCTTAAGAAGTAAACCTCCCTCTGATACCACTTATTGGATCGAGTGGCCGACTTTAGAGGGGGGGGGGGTGAATAAGCTTTAGAGCATTATTTAGAAATTCATAAATATTTTGGTCAAGAGAGACAAGTATTGGAAACTACCATGGGGCGCTAACTTGTTAATGTGTGGCAGTAGTCCACAGATCTTGTTTTCCTGGGCAAAATCCCCTTTTAGACCCACGCATACTAGAGAGATTTACGATATAATACAACACAGAAGAGTAAAACAATAAATATTATTCATTGCAAGAATTAGAACAACAAATGTTTTCAACAGTTATAAACTTGAAATCCCCGTGATGTCAGAGATCGAAGGCGATGAGTAGAAATGATCTTTTATTTTATATACCTATCCGCTCCACGGACCAGTTGGCTCTCTCCTTTTCCCTCCAAGAAAAGTCTTCGAGCCGGCTCTTAACCTTCTCACAAGGAAGGGTCATAGAGCCCCGCTAGATCCTCCTAATCTTGATGTCCTTATCCCCAGGACGATTTTCCATGGAGTCCTACCCGGATTCTGACGACCCTTACCGGTCGATTTTCCTCTCCACAAGATTAAGAAACAAAGAAAAAGTACAAGAATAGAAGATGTAAAAAATCTAAAAATTGAAGTTCTCCCTCTTTACATTTTCTCCGTTGAGCGATCTGCGGCCGGTGCTTGAGATTTTCATTTGCTAGCCACCGGTCGATTCTTCGTAGTCGATGTAGATCTTGGATCACCGGAGTTCTTCATTCACGAACGGGAGGGAGATGACTAGCTTCTTATTCGACGGAGACTCTTGGAACGAAGCGCATGAAGGCGGCAGAATTGTGGATGGAATATTCACAAAGAGAATAAAACCGAACAAGCAATCCAACTAGGCAGGTCTACCTATCGAATTGTAGCAAGGAAACACAAGTGTCGTATTAAAATCCGGGAATTATTTTGTAATCTTACTCATACGAAGACTATTATCTTATCGAAGGATTGTTTTAGGGTTTGTTAACTAAATTAATAGGGAATACTATTTGCATAAAGAAAATCATTTGCACTTAATCAGAGAGACCACAACTAATGATTTAAAATGAGGGGCTGAAATGATGATAAAGAAAAGCACTCGATCGAGAATCACCTCGACAAAAGTTGATTAAAATTGCAATAATAAACTCTAACTTAATAAGGCAAAGGACCTTGACCGAGAAGGTTCCTAAATCATGAACACGCTTCTCTGGAAGTCGTTCCAACCTGAGTTTAGTAAGGTCCGATCGAACTCTCGTCAAAATTGGAGGCCTAAAGCTCGCTTTACGTTGTGAACCCCACTATTGGATTTCACTCCATTCAGTGAGATTTAACGTCTGCCTCTCTCAAGTGGTGCGTGCAACTCTCTTTACTCTTGAGTGTTCACTCTAAACTATAAGCCTCACGACTAACTAAGAGTGGAAATAAAGATGGAAAATATACATCGATGATATATCTCCAAACACGATTAATCAAGAGTAATTAAAGGTCTAAACCTTACAAAGAAAAAGTAAATTAGAGTATCATAACTTAATCAACTCGAACCTCAGATCATCAAGATCGAGTACTAGGAGGATTAGTTACTCATGGTGATGTGGAGGAGGAGAGATGAGTAGGAGAGTATGGAAAAAAAATAGAGACAAGAAAAATAAACAAGCTTTATATTAAATTTAAACAGAGAGCTACACATAGAATACAAAAATATTACACTACAGGAAAATGAAAAACTTGCTAGCACTAACACTGAAATTGAAACTAAACTAAACTAAATTATTACCAAAAACTGAAATAAAAACTAAATAGAAAAACTGAAATTAAAAAACAGGAGAAAGGCAAAACACAAAGGGTGAAATGAAAATGGCAGCACTTACCCTCTCCAAAAATTTCTATATATTTTTTCTCAAGGGTCGTGGATCTATTTATAGTTTTTCAAGGAGAAGGAAATGCCTTAAGCTATTCACATGAGGTTACCTTGGTACTGTTTTTGGTGCGAAATGATGATTGTTTTGGTACGGGTGACGTGCATTAATGGCGGCAGCAGGCTTTTGTTGAAACGATGGACTTGTCTTCTGGAAGCAGGTATGCTCGACGAAAGAAGGAGAGAGGGCTCGACAAAATCAGAGGAGAAGGAGGGAGAGCTCGACGAAATGAGAAAAAGAGAAGGTGGAGGGTAGGTCGATGAACGTGAACACAGAAAGATGAGGTCGACAAAATAGCGGAAAGAACCGTTCGTCGAACGCAAAAAATTAGTTCGAGGAATGTCAAACTGAGAAGGGGGAAGAGCTTGACAAAATGGCTGAGCTAGACGAATTATGTAGAAAAGTATCGTTCGTCAAACACAGAAAAAGAGGTCGATGAACTCTGAGGAGAGAAGGTGAGGTCGATGAAATTTCCTGAAGGTGAGGTCGACGAACTGAGCTCGACTAACTGGCCGAGGTCGACGAATTTGGTGAGGACGTTCGTCGACTACAGAATTGAAGTATGATCTCGACGAAATGAGCTTGACGAAATGAGCTCGACAAAGTGACTTAGTTCGATGAATTTGTTGAGGTCGACGAATTTTGCTGAGATCGACAAATTTGCTGAAAACCTACAAAAAGAGAAGAAAACATTAGTGACAATAAAATATACAAAAAGAGGTCAATATATAAGCTTACAAGACATGATTTGTGTATTAAAAACCAAAAAAATACCCTAGTAGTTTTGACTACAAAATGTATTATCAAACTCCCCCAAGCTTAAGCTTTGCTTGTTCTCAAGCAAAAATATAAAAACTAGTTAACATAAAAGTGACTAATCAGGAAAATTCTAATTATGCTAACACAAGTACAATACGAAATTCTAAGTTGGGAGAAGGTGAAACGTAAACCTAAAACCATTACTTAAACATGGTTTGACAATTTATAAACTTTTCTAACGAAAATAAATCATCCAAAATTTTAGCGAAATTCTTTAAATAAATTTTAGCAAAGCAACAAAATGAAAAAAAAACATTGAGTTTCTACTAGATCCAAGGGACATATTATAACTATATCAATCAAATAACAAAAATCAAAATTTAAAACAAAAACTTTACTATTTTACTTTTCTTCTTTACTTAACTAATAAATAAAATTCAAAAGCATGAATCAAAAGGACTTATTAGGACTGAAACGTTTGGTTTAGGCATTTATTAGGAATGGAATTCAAAGATAAGCATGATGGCTTAAAATCTCACTAAAAAAATAAAGAGTTTCAAAATTTTCATCATAAATAAAATATTTTTCTTTCTTTTTCTTTTCATTATCTTTTCCTTTTTTTTGTTCTTTCTTATTTTCAAAACAAAGGCCATAAAAATTTTGTCTTTTTACTTTGAAATTGGCCAAACAAAAGTAAACACTTCTTTTGAGCATACATTTTTCAAAAAGTTCTCCAAACATATCACAAAATAACCCTATCATAATCATGAAAATTTTTAATGAAACTCCAAAGGTTAGTGTGAATTTATAGGTTGGAACATTTTTGCTTTGGTGAAAAATGATGAGTGGAGTTATCAAATGGAATAGGAAAATGGCTCAAAAGTGGTTAACTAGGTATAAAAATTTTTAGGTTGGCAAGAAGGCTTAAACGAAAACAAAAACGGCCTAAATAATTTTCATGCTTCTAAATTTATCTAAAGCATTAGTTTTGAAAAATTTCAAAAAACAAGTCCTAGATAATAAAAGAAGATTAATGAAAATATCTTGAAAATAGAAATAATAGGCCTCTTGGATCGTTCACATCTACTACGCTAATCAAAAGTTTACATTACATAAATTATCCAAAAACATAAAACAAAATAGTGGATGAAATAGTTTTAAGAAAGTAAAGAAAATAAAGAACTAAAAACCAAAATAGAAATACGAGATTTAGAATAATGCTTCACATAAACAGACTACCCCAAATTAGAAACACAGCATGACAAACATTTTACTTACGAAACATAATTAAAAAGATTGTTTAGAAATATTATTTTTACCTAAGTTGTTATATGGAATTTTGAGAAAAACAAAACAAAAGCAAGGGGTACTATTGAAATACTAAAATTAGTTTAAACTAAATAAATAACAAATATTTTTGGATTTTGAAATATTTTCTTTTTTTGGATTTTTAATGATTTTTTTTTTATATGAATTTTTCTTTAAGAAGAAAAACGAGAAAGGACTAAAAATTTTTTTATTTTGATTTTTTTTTTGAGAAACAAAATGGAGAAAATAGAGGGAGGAAATCCTCCCACAGGCCTAAAATTGACATTGCCCTCAATGGAGAAAACAGGTGAAGGAGAGAGAAAAATAAAAACATAAATAAAGAAGTACAGAATTAGAAACATGTACTTCCCCGAATTTGCGAGTCGTGGAAGGTTGATTGATGCCGCTCCCTCATGCTCGGGCTTTGGATATTAATGAAATGTTTTCTTTGGACTTTGTGTTGGATTCAGCATCGTTGGAGCAGGTGATCGCAAAAGCTTCAGCTTGTCGGAGACATCAGCAGCAAAAAAGTGTAAAATAAAAAAAACAAAAAAATAACTTGGGTTGCCTACCAAGAGCGGCCTTTGTTTAAAACATCGTTTGAGGTCGACGCAACAAAATCATATTGTCCAAAAATAATGTTTTCCAATAATAATGATAACCAAAATAATATTCAATGTTTTTAACAAAAATAAAGTCGTAAGCTAGTTAAAGTTCATGCATAATAAAATTTACATTGTTCGGACTGACATGATCGCCCATTCTCTTTGAAATCGCCCTTATCAGGGTGTGAAATTAAAATAGTGTCATACAGAAAAAAAATTTTAACAGTAAATGGCCCAGAACAACGTGATTTAAACTTGCCCAAAAATAAACGTAATCGTGAATTATATAGAAGAACTTGGTCGCCCGGCTTGAAGGTCGTTGGGTGCCTTATGTGTTTGTCGTTAAAATGTTTTGTCTACTCTTCATAAAATTTGTAATTTTTGTATGCGTAAGAGTGCCACTCGTCGAGTTCGTTAAGTTGAACTTTTCTATGGTCATCGTCAGAGTGGGGATCAAAATTTAAAAACCTTAAGGCCCAGAAATCACGGTGTTCTTATTCTACGGGTAAATGACATAATTGTCCATAAACCAACTGATACGGCGTACATATGGTTGCGGTTTTGTACGTTGTTCGGTAGACCCATACATCATTGTCAAATTTGGTTGGCCAGCCTTTTCTAGAGGTGGAAAGGGTCTTTACTAAAATTCTTTTTATCTCTATGTTAACTACTTCGACTTGTCCGTTAGTTTGGGTGTGGTAGGCAATTGAAAGCTTATGTGTAATGCCGTATTTAATAGGAATTTTTGAAAACTATGCGTTACAAAAGTGTGAACCCCTATCGCTAACGATGGCACGCGGTGTACCGAATCGAGAAAATAATTTATTCCTAAATGTAATTACGACTCAGGTGTTGTTATTAGGAAGAGCTTGGACTTCAGCCCATCGTGAAACATAGTCGACAACAACTAAAATGTATTTATTCCCGAAGCTAGAAGGAAGAGGGCCAACAAAATCAATTCCAAGAGTTCAAAAACTTTGCACTCAAGAAAATAATTTTGCGTCATTTCATTTTTATTGGAAATATTTCCCGACAATTGGCAACAATCACACCTACCCACAAAGTCTTGTGCGTCTTTAAATAGGCTAGCCCAGTAAAAACCTGCGTAAAGAACTTTATGGGAGGTACGAGCAGCTTGATAGTGACCACCAGTCGGTCCTTCATGCAAATGTTTTAAAATATCTAATCCTTCTTCAAGAGAGACACATCTCCTTATCACCTTGTCCGCACAGACTCAGAAAAGGTGTGAGTCCTGCCAAAAATAGTTCTTAAACTCAGAAAAGAATTTCTTATTTTGTTGAGAGGAGAACTCTTTTGGGAGCACACGAGCCACTAAATAATTGGTTATGTGTGCAAACCAAGGAGAAGTGGATGTGTTAATTAAAAGCAGCTTCTCATCGGGGAAGAAATAATTAAAAAAAATTTCTTCTAATTTTTCTATAAAAGGACTATCTAATCGTGAGAGATGGTCGGTGGCGAAATTCTCGGCTCCTTACTTATCATGGATTTCTAAGTCTAACTCATGGTGGAGTAAGACCCAGCGAATCAGGCACGTCTTGGCATCTGTCTTAGCAAGAAGATACTTGAGGGTTGATTGGTCCGTAAAAATAATAATTTTAGAAAGCGTAATATAAGGACGAAATTTATCAAAAGCAAAAACAACAGCTAGGAGATCCTTCTCAGTCGTGGTATAATTCTCTTGTGCCGATGTAAGTGTTTTACTTGCATAATAGATGGGGTGGATGTTTTTAGATATTTATTGTCCTAGTACGACTCCCACCGCGAAACTACTCGCATCGCACATAACTTCAAAGGGAAGGTCCTATAACGGAGCTATCATAATAGGGGAATAAATTAACTTATCTTTAATTATTTCAAAGCAAGATAGGCAAGGCTCGTAAAAAATTAATGTGGCATTTTTTTCTAGAACATGAGTAAGGGGTTTGGTGATTTTGGAGAAGTATTTTATGAAGAGGAGGTAGAAACCAGCGTGTCCTAAGAAACTTCTTAAAGCTTTGATGTTCGTAGGCGGCGACTGCTTCTCGATAACTTCTATCTTAGCTATGTCTACTTCTAGTCCTTGGGAGATATGGGGATTTTAAAATAACTCGAGAGACCTTCGAGAAAACAGTAAAAGCTATGGCCGGATAATCACTCTAAAATTTGATCAATGAATGGCAGGGAAAGTGGTCCTTACGGGTGGCGTAGTTCAACTTACGATAGTCAATACACATTCGCCACCCCGTCACCGTCCGTGTCGGGATTAAATCATTATTTTCATTACTAATTGCAGTTATCCCTCCCTTTTTGTGCACTACATGGACAAGGCTAACCCACTTACTATCAGATATAGGATTGATAATTCCTGCGTCTAAGAGTTTCAAAACCTCGCCCTTTACGACTTCTTTCATATTTGGATTTATACAACACTTAGGTTGGATTGAATTACGCGAATTATCTTCCATTAGGATTTTGGGTGCAGAAAGATGGGCATATGCCCTTGATATCAGATATCTGCCAGGCAATAGCTCGGCGATGTTTACATAATACTAGAAAGAGTTTATCAGTTTGTACTTAACTCAGGTAGGCCGAAACTATCACCAGCAGTTTGGAATTTTTTTAAGAAGGCATACTTGAGATGTTTAGGAAGTTCTTTTAATTCTAGGTTAGGGGGTTCTTCATAAGATGTTTTGGATGTTCTTTCTTTTTCAAAAATAATATCTTCGTAGATATGGCGGTTTCTTGTTGATTTTCAGGGTGAAGAGTTTGATTGAAAAAAAATCAAATTATTTTTTTTCAATTTCAAAAAGGCTGTTGGAAGATTCATCATTTAAGGTATCTAAGAAGAAACAGGAGTCGTCATTCTCTAGGGTATTTTTCATCGAAGGGGTGATAGAGAAGATCACTTCATCATCGCCTACTCGTAGGAAGATCTTTCCATTGCTTACATCAATGATAGCTCTGTAGGTGGCAAGGAAGGATTGGCAAAAGATCAGGTGAACCTAGATGTCTTCCTCGATGCCCAATATTACGAAATCCATCGGGAAGATGAATTTGTCGACTTTGACTAGAACATCCTCCACTATTCCAAACGGGTACTTAATATATCTATCAGCGACTTTGATACTCATACACATGGGGTTGAGGATACCAATTCCTAACTTCTTGAATAATGAGAGGGGCATCAGGTTGATACTCACGCCTAAGTCAACCAATGCGTGCTTGACAAAAAGATCACCAAAGACACACAGTATAGAAAAACTACCCGGATCACTGATCTTCTTTTTCAAACCATTTGTCAAGACGGCAGAACACTCGGCATTTAGTGAGACAGGCGATAAGTTTTATAACTTCTTCTTATTTATAAGGAGGTCCTAAAGATACTTAATGTACTTCGGCATCTGGGAGATGGCGTTGTTAAAATGAAGATTTATGTGGATTTGCTTAAATATTTCTAGGAAGCGGGAGTATAGATCATCCTGACGTTTCTTGTTTAGTTCGAAAGGGTATGTTGGAGTTGGATCATTTTTAAATATGGGTGGTGGAGTGAGATCCTTTTCTAAAGCAGAAAGTGGAGTGATAACTTCTTTTTCAATAGATGGCAGGAAGAGACCCGATGAGGCGCTCAGAAATAATTTTTGTGAGTTGTCCTACTTTATTCTCTAGACTTTTAATGCTTCTTGCTAGGGTTCTTGTAGTAGCGTCATTAATATTCATATATTTTGAAAACATTTCCTCCAAACTTGGAGGTTTTGGAAAAATTTTGAGGAGGTGGAGGTGGTGCAGCAAAATCATTTTGTGGTGGCGGGCACATTGCGTTCGAGGGATTACTCCACGAAAAGTTCGGCTTGTTCTACAAAGCAGTATTAAAACTATTTGGAAAAGCGAATCCCAGAGCAAGAAAATTAGTAGCAGAAAAATTATGAAAATCAATTCTAGGCATATTATTATCATAATCCAATTGTTTGGGAGCAGGAGTTGTAGATTCCCATACCTAAGGGGTAGAGGCAACAATCATCTCCGTTATCTTTTTACTTAATACTTCCACTTGTAGAGCTATCTGTGAGACGTTATATACTTCAAAGATACCTATAGGTTTGTTTTGGTCGGACCTAGGCACATTCCAGTGATATGTATTCATGGCCATGTCCTTGAAAATCTCAAGTGCTGCTTTCGGGGTTTTGTGGTTAAAAGTACCACCAGAAGCTGCGTCTATCATTTGCTTTGTATTTTTATATATCCCGTTATAAAACGTCTGCACTTGTAACCATACAGGCAGTGCATGATGGGGGAATCATCTTCAGAGTTCTTTAGATCTTTCCAAGGTTTCATAAAGAGATTCAGAAACTATTTGAAAAATGGCAGAAATATCGTTCCTAAGTTTTGGAGTTTTAGCTGGCGGAAAATACTTCGTCAGAAATTTTTCGGTTAGTTGATCCCAAGTGGTGATGCTCCCTCTTGACAGAGTCATCAACCATTGTTTAGCTTTAGTTCTAAGGGAGAAGGGGAAGAGTGTTAGCATATTAACATCATTTCTAACACCATTGATATTAAAGGTGTCACAAATCTCAAGAAAGCTTGCTATCTGCGTGTTCGGATCTTCATCTTAAAGTCTGTGATATTGCACATACTGCTGCACCATTTGAATTATGCTAGGCTTAAGTTCAAATTTATTATTAGCTATAACATGGCGAACTATGCTTGATTTTGTACCCTCTAGATTCGGCCATGCATAATAGGACATAGGCCTATGCATGGCTACCTCTATGACAGGCTCTTCCATTCTTAGGGTAGAAATTGACTCGGAATCCTCAACCGATATTTGGAGAGTAGAGCCTTGAAATCACGATCTTCTCCGAAGAGTACTCTCAATTTCATGGTCCAAGTCCAAAATATCCGACGAATTTCCGCAGGTCATGCACTAGCAGAAGACAAGATTAAGAAAGTGAAAAATTAATTCAAAAAAGAGAACTACTAAATTTTTTTTTAAATATGTTTTTTTTATGTTTTAAATCTTGAACTTCCCAAGGGCTACCCGTTGAAGGGTTCGCAAGGTACTAGACAAGATAGTGGTATTTAAGCCACATTGCCCTTTACGAGAGAGTTAGGTGGTGTAGAAAATTTGTGATCTGGGTTTCTATTAAGAGCGTTAATATTTTTTTGATTTTTTTAATTTTTAAGAAAGAGGATGAGAAAGATAAATGATAAAAGTAAAAGGTTCGTGTTTTCGAATTATCAACAAAAGTAGTTCACCGACAACGGGGCCAAAAACTTGGTGGTTGGAATATTCGCAAAGAGAATAAAACTGAACTAGCAATCCAACTAGGCAAGTATACCTATCGAATTGTAGAAAGGCGACAAGAGTGTCGTATTAAAATACGGGAACTGTTGAGTAATCTTTCTCACACGAAGACTATTATGTTATCGAAGGATTGTTTTTGGGTTTGTTAACTAAATTAATATGGAAGACTACTTGCATAAAGAAAATCACTTGCACTAATCAGAGAGACCACAACTAGCGATTTAAAACAAGGGACCGAAACGATGATAAAGAAAAGCACTCGATCGAGAATCACCTCGGCAAAAGTTGATTAAAAATGCGATAATAAACTCTAGCTTAATAAGGCAAAGGACCTTGACCGTGGAGGATCCTAAAGCATGAACGCGCTTCTCTCGAAGTCGTGCCCACCTAAGTTTAGGAAGGTCCGACCGAACTCTCGTCCAAATTGGAGGCTTAAAGCTCGCTTTACGGTTTGAACCCCGCTATTAGATTTCATACCAATCCAGGAGATTTAACGTTTGCCTCTCTCGAGGGGTGCGTGCAACTCACATTACTCTTGAGTGTTCACTTCAAAATACGAGTTTCTCGGCTAGCTAAGAGTGGAAACAAAGATGGAAAATATAAATCGATGATGAATCTCCAAACACGATTAATCAAGAGTAATTCAAGGTTTAGACCATACAAAGAAAAAGCAAACTAGATAATCATAACTTAATTAACTCGAACCTCGGATCATCAAGATCGAGTACAAGGAGGATTAGTTACTCATGGTGAAGTAGAGGAGGAGAGATGAGTAGGAGCGCATGGAAACAAAAACATAGACAAGAAAGATAAACAAGCTTTATATTAAATTCAAACAGAGAGATACACTTGGATTAAAAAAATATTACACTGCAAGAAAATGAAAAACTTGCTATCACTAACATTGAAATTGAAACTAAACTAAACTATACTATTACAAAAAACTGAAATAAAAACTAAATAGAAATACTAAAATAAAAAAAACAGGAGAAAGGAAGAACACTAAGGGAGAAATGAAAATTACAGCACTTCCCCTCTCCCAAAATTTTTATATATTTTTTCTCTAGGGCCGGGGCTCTATTTATAGATTTTCAAAGAGCAGGAAATGCCTTAAACTATGCACAAGAGTTGACCTTGGTATGGGTTCTGGCGGGAAATGATTATTGCTTTGGTACGGGTGATGTACATTAATGTCGGCAGCTGGTTTTTGTTAAAAATCTAGACTTGTCCTCCGGCAGCAGGTAAGCTCGACGAATGAAGGAGAGAGGGCTCGACGAAATCAGAGGAGAAGGAGGGAGAGATTGATGAAATGAGAAAAGATAAAATGGATGTGAGGTCGATGAATGTCGAACGCAGAAAGATGAGGTCGATGAAATGGCGAAAAGAACCATGCGTCGAAGGCGGAAAATGAGTTTAAAGAACGTCGAACTGAGAAGGGGGAAGAGCTGGACGAAAAGGCTGAGCTCGACGAATTATAGAGAAAAGAACCGTTCGTCGAACGCATAAAAAGAGGTCGACAAACTCTGTGGAGAGAAGGTGAGGTCAACAAAATTTGTTGAATGCAAGGTTGACGAACTGAGCTCGACGAACTGGCTGAGGTCGATGAATTTGCTGAGGACGTTCGTCGACCGCAGAACTGAAGGCTGAGCTCGACGAACTGGCTGAGCACAACGAAATGAGCTCGGCGAAATGAGCTCGACGAACTGGCTGAGTTCGACGAATTTGCTGAGGTCGACAAATTTTGCTGAGATCGATAAATTTGCTGAAAACCTGTAAAAAGAGAAGAAAATATTAGTGACAAAAAAATATACCAAAAGTGGTCAATATATAAGCTTACAAGACATGATTTGTGTATTAAAAATCAAAAAAATTCCTAATAGTTTAGAATACAAAACGTATTATCACAGAACCCTAGAATTTACGTACTCCCATCGCTCTTCAGTTCTTATATTAATGGGCATAGAAACCAAGACGGCCTATTATACGTCTTCATGGAAAAAGGCTACCACCGGCGGTAAGACTGGCTCCCAGCGGTAGGTTCGCGCATTTGTTGTGCAAGCTGTCGTCTAAATCTAGAAAAATAATTAAAACGAATATTTATTGTTTTAGGAAACAACGCGTCGATATTCGTCGAGCGGCTCGCGCGGCGCGTTAAGCAATATCGCCTGGCATTAGGTGAGTAGCTCAACAAACTTGGCTCAACGCTTGTCGAACAGATAGCGCGGCGCTGTAAGTGGTAGCGCATGGCGGTAGCATTCACTCAACGCCACTGTCTCGACACACTCAATGCTTTTCTTCTCAACACTCTCAACGCGGCGTTGTGTGAGCTAGCGCAGAATGGCAATAAATTGCGCTGTTTGATAGCTTCTCGAGCGCCATTTCGATTTAATACATTGGGCTAGCGCGGGCAATAGTACTAGCGCTTTCCGATAGCTTCCCGAGTGCCATGTAAATTTAATTCATTGGGCTTGCACGGGCGGTAGTACTAGCGCTTTCCGATAACTTCCCGAGCGACATGTCCATTTAACTCCAGCTACCGCCCAGCAGTAACTCCAATCGCCCGGTGGTATCTCCAGAAGAGATTTTCTTTGCTTGCACCTGTTAACCTACACACTATATCAATACTAGACGTGATCAAATACAACCTCGGAGTTGATATTCTCAAACACAAGGAATGTGAAACATCGGTTCCAAAAAAAATCACTTCCAGGAAGCTGCCCGAGGAAGTCTAGCAAGATTTCTAAATTTTTAGGGAAGTCCTCCTGCTCCTTTTTAAACTACAGCTTATGCTCCCTTTTTTCCTTATGTTTCAGGAAAGCAGGAAGAGCCGTCATCGTTTATAGAGATTGTTCGACATGAACCAACTCCAGTTAACTTCAGAGAGATGCCATTGCCAATTTACACTGGAGATTCTGACCCATCAGCATACCTTCAAGCTTTTGAGTCTGCCATCGCTCTCAGGACCCTTACAGATGCTACTAATTGCAAGCTCCTCGTAACATCCATTGATGGACTGATAAGAGAGTGGTTCTATGGATTACATTCTCAGTCAATCGCTTCCTTTGTTGATCATTGGAGAGAGTTGTTGCTTAGATTTTCTACCTCTTCAAAGGGGAAGAGTAGTCCTGAAGCCCTCTTTGAGATTAGGCACCGTGAGAATATGACTTGGTCTTATTTTGTGGAACGCTTTTAGAGAGAGCTTCTAGACATCGTGAACATCGATCTAGAAATGTATCGAGTTTCTCTAATAAGTTGTTTAAGAGAAGGGACACTAAAATTCGAAGCTAATGTCTGGGAGTCGGGGACATACCAGGAGATGATTAGCCTGGCTAACTCATACATATGTGGTGAAAAGAGCAATCCCAGCTTCATCTCCAGGCTTGTAATGGATAAAGATTCTTCTTTTGACAAGCAACCCCCGAGGTCTCCTTGAAAAGATTTTCAATCAAGGAAGATGTCACAACCCGCATTTTCTCAACGATTAAATCATATCATAGCAAGAGAAAATATGCGCCGTAATGCCACGTTGTGTAGGGGATAACTACACATGCTCAGGCAAAACTCCAGACTTTAGATTTTAAGGAAATTTCATAGTTTAATATGAAAGAAAACTAGTTATATCTTAATGGTTGTATCCCTCGGCAAAATGGATTAGCTAGTCCAAAATATATATTTATAGGCATCAGAAAATACTTTGGTTAAGTGGTTTAGAAATCCTGAATGAGCATAAGTGTCCCCAAGGACGACTCATGTTATGCACGACTCTAGAGGTTAGTATAGTATATATAAAAAAATTCAGTCTTTACGCTATTAAGAAAAATAGTGTCTTAGTTTTAGAAACATGACGTGCATGAGATACATATAGTAATGCTTTAGGGTTTAAAAATACCTAACATGCAACCTAGCAAAAATCCTTCCCAGAAAATTAGTGAAAAACCTCAAATAGGCAAAAGTAGCAGTTTTAGTTCATACCCAGCATCATAAGTAAGCCACAAGTGGGCATCAACAACCTGACACGAACCCACTAGTGAGTATGCATGTCTATACAGAAAGGAAGATAACTACCTCACAACGATGAAGATTGGCAACCTCAGCTACCCAGGAGGCTATCAACAAACTCCACAAGAGCACTAGCCATCTAACTGGCTACAACATGAACTTGGGGCATTCAAAGAAAGAACACCTCAGTAAGTAAAAGAAAATCAAAGGAAGTGGAGCATTAGATTCATAAGAAAAAAAAGAAGGGGTTTACCAACCCATCAACAAAAAGCTAGCAGTAGAGGAAAATGCATGACAGTAAGAAGAAACACTGTCCAAAAAGTAACAAAAGCACACCAAGTGAACAAAAAGAGCAACATGCTCTGTTAAGAACTTGCAACAGCACCAAGGCAAACATATGCCAAAAGAAATAGTCACTAGAAAGTAAAGGAACTAACAGTCCTAATATTTGTGAATTATTGGCCGTGGTGAAAACCTTGGGTCGGAGTGGGTCACATAGCCCTCACCAACAACCAGACCCACAAACACTCAAGGGTGAAAACAAACGGTGGTAGCTATAGAGTCCACACACCAAACCATACCAGCCCAACACGGCCTAATCGGTGGTGGCCACATCTCAGCACACACAATTCGCCCCTTACAGAGCCCACAAAACCACACCACCTGCCATAATCCACGAGTCAGCATGAAAGCAAACTAGCCGAACACAAAACACCCCCCTCCTTAGGGAAAAATCCATACTAACAATCCTAAGGAAACACACCAACCTAAGGAAAAAGCATCGAGTCCACTTGGCGCGGCGTTGAGTGAGCTTCACTCACTCAACGCCAAACCTGACACGGCGTTGAGTGAGCTTCACTCACTCAGCGCCAAACGCTAGCCAGGGACGGTGTCGAGTCCACTCGACACGACGTTGAGTGAGCTCCACTAACTCAACGCCAAAACTCTTACCCTCAAAATCTCCGCAGGTCGACAGCGTTGAGTGAGCTCAACTCACTCAATGCTTTCAACGTTGTTCTACTTAGCCGCAGAAACTAGCCTCGGCGTTGAGTGAGTTCACCACACTCAATGCCAAACCTGACAGCCAAGGCGTTGAGTGAGGTCCACTCACTCAACGCTTTTGACTTAGAGGAAAAATAGTCTTTGGCGTTGAGTGAGCCCACTACATTCAATGGCAAAACAGCCACGTCTTTGAGTTAGGTCGACTCACTCAATGCCAAATTACTTAGCCACTGGGAAAAAAAACGGCATTGAGTGAGTCCACCCACTCAACGCCAGACAGGCACGGCGTTGATTGAGGTCCACTCACTCAACGCCAAAACACTTAGCCACAAAAACGACCATGGCGTTGAGTGAGAGGACCACACTCAACGCCAAAAGCCTAACTATCTAGGCGTTGAGTGAGGTATACTCAATCAACGCTTTTGAATTAGCCTAATAATCAGAAACCCTGGAGCTAAACCGACCCCAGCCCACTCAATGCCTATTAACAAGAGAACTCTATTTCACTTAAAAAAATTCTAAGCTCCTCCTTCCTACCCTTTCTACCCGGCTAAAGCTACCAACTAAGATGGGCTAACCCTAGCAAATGAAAATCCTACCTCCAGCTACCCCCTGGACACCAAACCGAGAATAAAAAAGGGAGTGATTAGCCAAAAAACACTCAACGTTGCACTAAATCCTGAACCGGATACAGCTACACTGAACCGGACATGGATGAAAACAAAAAGCTGTCGCCACAAAACACTCACCGCAAAAATAATACACTAAAAAGGACAAAATTCGCATGGGCAAGGAGCCACTTGCCTCACCGCCAAGATGCAGCAGCTGCAACAAACACTTCCTTGCTTTGGCGACGAGATAGGCCCCCTACGACAGGAATAGGGCTTTAGGGAAGAAGAAGAAGAGAATCCGAAAATCCTAGCTCTCTAACAACAACTCTAGAACCAGAACAACATACCTAGGAAGGAAGATCGGGACGGGAGCAAGCCGAATCTGGTATTACCCAAGCAAACCGAGCTCTAGACCTCCAGCAATCGTCGGTCGAAGCTCCAGCACCTCCGTCTCTTTCTTCCTTCTGTAGGAAGCTGGCTGCTGGTCTTGGGAATGGAAATGAAATAAAAGGACAAGCTTTGCTGTCTTTTTAATATCATGCTCCAGCCAAGACTAATAATACAATATAAAAGTCTAAATTTACTCCACCAATTAGTAAAAAAATTAAACTAATCCTAAGGATTAACAATGTCGGCCACTTAGCAGCAAGGGAGTCTAATGAATATATATAATATATAATATATCTATATATATAGATATAAAAAAAACCATATAAACATATATATAATATGCTTATATTACTGCATACTACAACCTATATATATATACATATATATAATATGATATATCCCACTTAGCAGCAAGGGAGTCTAATGAATATATATAATATATAATATATCTATATATATAGATATAAAAAAAACCATATAAACATATATATAATATGCTTATATTACTGCATACTACAACCTATATATATATACATATATATAATATGATATATAATACATAAACAACTATAATACATTAATAAGGCACGAGCATCACCAAGCTCGGCCTCACAAGGCCATGCACATCAATAGCAACCACTACCAGATTGCATGAAAATAAAAACAAAGTCGAAACGACATGAAAACAGAAGTTCTCAGAATTCGAGGAAACTCACACTGTAGCTAAACACCCATGCTATGAAAACAACGGCGAAGTCAAAAACAACATCCGACAACCAAAACTCGGGCTAACACATCGCGAAGCAAAAGCACAAGCATTCCCTACGAAGCTAAACCGAGTCACAAAATAGACTCCGGCTAGCTAGGGAATCTTGCAAACATGCTACAAATAGGTCACTCAAGGAACCTAAAGAGTTAAGACCACGCTATAACAACGGCAAAGGCTGACAACGCGTCGTCGTAACTCCAAACAACATTTAAACAAACACAAAAAAACTGGGGGCATTACAACCACTCCCCCTAAAAGAAAGTTTCGCCTAGAAACTTTACTCTCATTTTTTCTATCAAGAAGGAAAAGAAATAGCTAAGTCAGAGATATAAAAGAGACCAAAAAACATACCAGGCAAAAGGTCAGGGAAACAGATGAGGGTAAGCCTTCCTCATCACCGACTCTAGCTCCCAAGTTACGCTTTCCACACCTTGGTTCCTCCACAAAATATTAACCATAGGAATGATTTTCCTCCGCAACACGCGATCTTGAGCATCCAAAATGCAGACAGGCATCTAAACATAAGAAATATTTGGCTCCAATTGTGGTACAGAATCCTAAACTTGCCTGCCACTCTACACACCTTTCCGCAGCTAACTGATATGAAAGACATCATGCATGCCAGGAAAATTTGCGGGAAACTCCAACATGTAAGCTGATACACCAACCCGCTCAATAATCATAAATGACCCCACGTACCTCAGTTCCAACTTCCTATTCTTGCCAAACCTCTTTACTCCATTCATTGGGGAAACCTTTAAGAACACCAAGTCCCCCCCAATAAATTCCAAGCTAGATCTACGCCGGTTGGCGTTCTTCTCATATCTCTCTTGAGCTATCCGAAGCTTCTCCCGAATAAGTTTCACAGCAATTTCCATCTCTTCGAGTGCCTCTTTACCAAACAACGATCCCTCGCCAACCTAAGCCCAAAAAAAGGGAGTCCTGCAGTGCCTCCCATACAATGCTTCAAAAGGAGCCATTTGCAAGCTTTCTTGGTAACTGCTGTTATATGCAAACTCCATAAGCCGTAAACGCTCATCCCATGCCCCTTCGTGGTCTAGAATATAGCATCGGATCATGTCCTCCACGATCTGATTTACTATCTCTATCTGGCCATTAGTCTGTGGGTGGTAAGCAGTAGAATATCTTAAATCCATAACCAAACCCTCTTGCAGGCCCTTCTAGAAGGAAGATGTAAGCAGGGAGTCTCGGTCTGAGATAATGTTGTATTTCGATCATTACAGACACCGAATACCGAGAACAAGAAACGAGCCGCCATCGTGACCTAAAGCATCGCAGATTTCCTTCCGCCGCCGTCGCCGCTCGGATCACCATCGCCGCTCGTACAGGTTGTCGTCATTGCTGATCGTGGTTTCTTCTCGATCTCCCGGCGACAGAAGCTCAGCCAAGCAACGTGTCTCACGTGTCTACCTAGAGATCCTTTGTCTCTTAATTTGTTGATCGGGAATACATTCCCTTTCCGAATCGATCGAGACGATCGATCCTAGCAAGACCATTGGTAGACCTTGCAAGCTTTGCTATGAAGGTTGGATCTCCAAAGCTCAGCCGCCGCACTTCATTGCCGCCGCCAATCCTGATAGCTAGGCCGCCGCACTTCTTGCCGCCGCTGGTTTTGGGGAGATTCTCTCTAAGAGAGCACTTAGGTCGTTGACTCTTCGACTTACTCAAGAACGCAACGTCGAACGAAGAGGGACACCAAGGGCTCCAAAAGTAGTTTGTATTTTATACATTCAAGTTTTTCTTTTGTTGTAAAGGAACGTTGGTTCCTCTGTGTAAGGGTTGGGTGCAACCCGTGGTGGAGGAGTGGTGACTCCTTCGTGTGGAAGAGTTACTTCCTTAGTGTGAGGATTGGTTTTCAATCCTGTTGGTGAAGTGACCGAGTCGTCCCTTGTTGGGAGATAGGTCGAAGGGGGAGAGTGGACGTACCCAAATTGGGGAACCACTATAAATTGCCTGTGTCTTTCTGTGCTGTGTTGCTTTGTTTGTTTGTGTAGGTATAGCTTAATTCTGCAAAAACGCTGCAAGACACCTATTCCCCCCCATAGGTGAAGGTAGTTGGCACTAGGTGGACTTTCAAGTGGTATCAGAGGGAGGTTACTGCGCAATAAGGTTAACACCTTGAGTAAGTTCCTGCCACTAGTGTCAAGAAGAAGGCAAATATCTACTATGGACGGACTCAAGCACTCAGGCAAGATCCCAGTGTGCACCAGGCTAAACTTTCCTATCTGGAAGGAAAGGATTAGATTTTACATGGAAGCAGTCGACCCTTGGCTCTTCATGATCGTGGAGGAGGGACCTTATAGTCCAACTAAGGCCTCCACCATTGATCCTACCAAAATGGTGCCAAAGAAGCTCTCTGAAATGGACAAGGACAAGATGGTGCTGGTCGGACTTGACAAGAAGGCACAGATCATACTAATCAGTGCAGTCGATGACTCAATGATGCAGAACTTCTGCAACTACAGGACAACCAGGGATATCTAGCACAGCTTGATTATCCTGATGGAGGGCACAGATGAAGTGAGGGATGATCGGAGATACCTCCTGAACCAGAAATATGAGGCCTTCAGGCAGGGGCCCAAGGAAGATATCGGAGTTACCTTCGAGAACTTCCTCAAGATCATCAATGCTCTCAAGGGATCTGGAAGAGTGTTCACTGATGGTGAACTTAATGATAAATTCCTTAGGTCCCTTACTAAGGAATGGGACACGAAGATCTGCGCCATCCGAGAGTTTGGCAGATTAGCTGAAACTGATCCTCAGATACTCTTTGGGAAGCTCATGTCCTACGAGCTCAAGTTAAACACGAGGAAAGCTGAAGAAGAAGCAGAGAAGGCCGCAGCCTAGGAAAAGTCTGTTGCCCTAAAAGCCATTCACTCCAGGAAGGGCAAGGGTGCAGCTTCATCCCGTGCGGGGAAAAAGGATGAGGAGGAAGACTCCGAGCCATGCTTCTCCGGCTCAGAGTTGTCTGAAGAAGACTTCTCGCTCATAACCCGAGAATTCAAGAAGTTCCTCAAGATGAGGAATCAAAGAAAGAGAGACGGCTCCTCCTCCAGAAATCAGAAGAAGAATTATTCTTCTGACATGTATGAATCAAAAACGAACAAACATCGTCATACTGACATCATTTGTTTTGGGTGCAATAAGCCAGGACACGTCGTGGCCGACTGCCATCAAGGAAAGAGAGAGAAGGGGAAGGGAGAAGAGCAAAGAACCTCTAGAGATAAAAAGAAGGAGAGGAGCTACATCGCCAAAAAGTCAAAGACAATTAGTGAGTCTGATTCCTCGGACTACAGTGATGATGAGGAAGCCTACTTCGGGCTGGTGGGTCGCTCTGACTCAGAAGGAGAATGCGCCCCATTCACTGGGAAGGTTAAAGCTCATACCCCCCTCTCCGACTCTGACTATGAGTCTCTTGATGATGATCTCGAGGACAGCCCATCTGCCCGAGAAGCGGAGCTCCTCGAAAAGTATGAGCTTCTGCTCAACACCTTCGAGGAATGCCGCAAGAGATTGGGTGCTCAGAAAAAGGAAGTCAAATTCCTTAAGGTCGAGGGTGTCTCCCTAAGGGAAGAGATCACTAGCTTGATTTCTCTCCGACAGGAGCACCTGGACCTGATCTCTAAGCACTCAGAGTCTCTAAGTCTCCTTGACCTAAAATAGGAAGAAATCAATAAGTTGGAAGAACAACTTACGGTAGAAAAGAAGATTGTCCAAAGCTTCTCTATGCTAAAAACTATTCTTCCACTGGTTGATACCTTCTCTGCTCAGGCTAAGGGGGCTTGCTTGGGGCATGTGGGTGTGCCTGGTAAATCATCCAGGAGAAACAAAAAGTAGTGGAGAAATAAGGCTGCTTAGAAGGCCTCTACTACAATAAAGGGAAAGGCCCCACTCAACCCTGTTGTATTCAGGAAGCCTGGCTTTCCCTGCAATGAACAGGACTTTGAGACAACCTATGGCCACTTCTTCCGGCCCTCGGTTGAAAAGCCCAAGAGCCGGTACGAGGGGTGGGCCTTCCCCCGTAACTTTGGCGAGAGTGTCTTCAAGGCACCTTATGAGGAAGTTCAAATGGAGGATTATGGCCACTTCTCTAGCGGCCATAATAGGAAGCAGGCACCCAAGGCAAAGCCTGTTACACTGAGAAACAAGGAGGTGAAGAAATCATGCGACTGTTGTCATCATGATGCCTCCACCTCCAGGTCCAAGGCCCCGGCTGAACCTTCTGTTCCAAGGGTGAAGCAGGTGCCTAGGAGAAAGTATAATAGATTTGACTGCTGGTGTTATGGCAAAGTTGGTCACTTTGTCGTGGATTGCTGGTTTAATCCGAGGAATAATGAGACTCCTCATGTTGGCAATGCGAGGCAGACCACTCGTAGGGCTAACCATCCGAGGGGGAGTATGCTAACGAGGAATCTAGGACCCAAGTTCGATTGGGTTCCTAAGGGAAATTAATTCTGTTTTGCAGGAATGTCCAAAGGCCACCAAAACTCCCATATGGTACTTGGACAGTGGATGCTCCCGGCATTTGACCGGGACAAGAAGCCTGCTGCGTGATTACTCTCCAGTCGAGAATGGACCTAAAGTCATCTTTGGGGGATCAGATCGAGGAGTCACCAGGGGTTACGGTATGATTTCCAACGGTATAATTTCTATCACCGACGTGGCTTACGTTGAAGGGTTAAATCATAACCTGATCAGTGTAAGTTAGTTATGTGATAACGGTTATGATGTTAAGTTCTGCAAGGATAAATGCCTGATAATATCGTATGCCTCTTCGGAGATGGTATTAACAGGCATTAGGAGTAGAAATATCTTCTGCTTAGATTTTCTTAGTTTAGATTCATCTACCCCCGTATGCCTAGTAGCAACAGGCAGTGCATCTCTTTGTGAAAAATGGCACAAGAGATTGACACATATTAATTTCAAGAAAATTAGTATGCTGTTTTCTAAAAACATAGTAAGGGATGCTCCTATTATTAAGTGCATCAAAGATAGCCCCTGTCATGCATGCCAGAAGGGCAAACAGACTCGGGCTACCTTTAAGGGCATCGTTGACAAAGACTCCTCCAGATGTCTTTATCTTCTGCATATGGACTTGTTTGGTCCAATGCAAGTTCATAGCTTGGGAGGCAAGTCTTATACGCTAGTGATTGTTGATGATCACTCTCGGTTTACTTGGGTGTTCTTCTTAAAACGCAAGTCTGATACGTTTGACATCTTCACAAGTTTTGTCAGGCAGATTCAGAACGAACTTAACTGCTCGGTGGTCAAAATCAAAAGTGACCATGGAACAGAGTTTGAGTCTGGTGCTATGACAGAGTTTTGTGAAGAACTTGGTATCTTTCATATGTTTTCCTCCCCGCGCACTCCTCAGCAGAATGGAGTTACGGAGAGGAGAAATAGAACGCTCATTGAAGCGTGCACGATAATGTTGAATGATGCTTCTCTCCCAAAATATTTCTGGGCAGAGGCTGTCAATACGGCTTGTCATGTACAAAACCGGGACTTGATCAACAAGAGTCATCATAAGACGCCTTATGAGCTACTGAAAGGCAGGAAGCAAACTATGTCCTATTTTAGGATCTTTGGCTGCAGTTGCTATGTACTAAATAATGGGAAGTACCCGCGTACTAAGTTTGGTGAAAATGCTTCAAAGGCATATTTATGGGCTATAGTAGCCATAGTCGGGCATATTGGGTTTTCAATAAGAAAACCCTAGTGGTAGAGGAATCCATAAATGTGGTATTTGATGAAGGAAGCTTGCTTAACAACAATTCTTCCAGTGGTCTTCTTGATGATGCAGGTATAAGAATTGAATAGCTTAGTCTCGATGAGACCGCTAAAGATGCAACTCCCAAGTACGTCAAAGTCACCACGACAACACCTATCGGAGATGATGACGGTCAGAATGGAGTTGTCCTCCCTGAAGAGGAAGGAGCCCCAGAAAATGTTAGAGCACCAAATGCCAGACTGCTAGAGCTTCGTCATGTGAGGGATCATCCCAGAAATCAATTCATCGGAGATCCCCGTGACGGTGTCAGAACTCGCCAATGTACAATTAACAAGATTCTGCATTTTAGCTTTCTGTCACAGGTTGAGTCAAAGAAGTTCGACGAAGCGAACAAGGATGCAGCATGGATATTGGCCATGCAAGATGAACTGCATCAATTTGAAAGATGTAACGTCTGGACGCTGGTTCCCAGACTAAAGGGGCAGAACGTGATCGGCACCAAGTGGATCTTCAGAAATAAACTGGATGAACACGGTGTCATCATAAAGAACAAGGCCAGGCTGGTTGCTCAAGATTACAGACATGAGGAGGGGATTGACTTCGACCAGACTTTTGCACCAGTGGCAAGGCTCGAGGCGATCAGATTGTTCCTGGCTTATGCTTCGCACAAAGGATTCACTGTCTATCAGATGGATGTGAAATCTGCATTCTTAAATGGCAACCTGAAAGAGGAAGTATACATCGCACAACCACCAGGTTTTGTTAATCCGACTTATCCCAATCATGTATATTTTCTTAATAAGGCTTTATATGGCTTAAAACAAGCTCCTCTAGCTTGGTATGAGACTCTGTGTAGTTTTCTTCTTGAGAACAAGTTCTCTAGAGGAAAAATAGATAAGACATTGTTTCTTAGGGAAGTCAAAGGCAAGATCTTGGTGGTGCAAATCTATGTTGATGACATTATATTCGGCTCAACGGATAACAATCTTTATAATAAGTTTTCTAAACTTATGCAAGGAAAGTTTGAAATGAGCAGTATGGGAGAGCTAAATTATTTCTTGGGACTTCAAGTGAAAAAGCCTGAGGTTTGAATTTTCATTTCTCAGACGAAGTTCACAAATGAACTCCTCAAGAAATTCGCAATGGAGAATGCAACCTCTATGAGGACTCCAATGGGATCCACTGTCTTTGGATAAGGATGAGAAAGGGAAACCTTTTGATGAAACCAAATACAGAGACATTATTGGATCCCTACTCTACCTTATTGCAATAGACCAGATATTATCTTCTCAACATGCGTTTGTTCCAGATATCAGGTGAACACAAAGGAATCTCAATATGTCGCTGCAAAACTAAATCTTAGATACCTTAAGGGTACACCTAATCTTGGCTTGTGGTACCCGAGAAACAATGATGTCGAGCTAATAGGCTTTTCAGATGTTGATTTTGCAGGAAGCAGGGATGATCGAAAATGCACATCCGGGACGTGTCAATTCCTCGAAAGAAGGCTTATATCATGGAATAGTAAGAAGCAGAATTGTGTTGCAACCTCCACAGCTGAATCTTAGTACATCTCAGTAGGAAGCTGTTACGCACAACTTCTATGGATCAGAAATCAGCTAGCAGACTATGACCTTCAGTTCAAAGAAGTACCAATGTACTGCGACTCCTCAAGTGTTATAGCTATTGCGAACAATCCCGTGTCGCACAGCAGGACGAAGCAATTGAAGTGCGCTACCACTTCATTCGGGAGCATGTGGAAATCAAGGACATCTCTCTCTGTTATGTCCCCACGGATAAGCAGATTGCAAAAATTTTTACAAAGCCCCTAGACGAAGCCAAGTTTAGTCTCTTCAAAATGGAGCGGGGTATGCTAAACCTTGAGGAATGAAGAATATATAGGCTACCGACTCTTGGATCAAGGGGGAGCATCCGCAAGAAACTCAAGTGTAAGCACAAATGCAAGAACTGAGGGGGAGCATTGTGGCAAGTGCTAAAGTCCCAGATTTGTAGAAGCCAAAAAGGGGGAGATTGCCCTCTCGGCTAAGGTGCTAAGGGCTAAGGTGCTCTCGCAAAGTATGCTCCAAATGCTCTAAAGATAATGGTATGGAAATTCTTTCTCAACTGATTATTCAGTCTATGTTTTTATTCCATCCGTTATATTCACCTTAGCTTGTAGGGTTTAGGCTTCCTCAAATAGGGGGAGATTGTTGGGTATTGTATCCACAATGTACCTGATTTGAAGAAGCCCCTGGACTAGCAAAGGTGAATTGACATTGTATTTGATCATTTGTCTTCAAGTTGTGCTTGTAGTTATTCCACGCTAAGTACACACCAATGTTAGGGTGCAGTGGGTCAATATACACGGGTCTACGCAACGTAATCCCTCGTTGAGCAGATCAGTGTGTTGGCCTACATGTACTCTCTCTATTGGAGTGTACTTACTTTCAAGTACAGGGCTGAGAAAGATCAAGAGCAGACAAGGAGCAAGGATGGGTCAAAGCAACTCACGGGAAGAAAGACGAAAATCGTCTAAGTAGAAATCGTCGAGAATCACTAAGTGATTGTCGCCGATTCGACGAGAATCACTAGTGATTCTCGCCGAATCGTCGAGAATCACTCGCTGATTCTTGCCGATTGCTGCCGGCTGTCTCTACGCTTTCTTGATTTCTGCTTAAGGTAGAATCGTCGAGAATCACTAGTTGATTCTTGCCGAATCGTCGAGAATGACTGTGCATTCTCGCCGATTCGTCGAGAATGAATTATGATTCTCGCCGATTCTCTCCGGATGGCATGATCTTCAGCCAGAATTCTGCCAAGTAAAATTCGGCGAGAATCATAAGTGATTCTCGCCGATTCGTCGAGAATCACCAATGATTCTTGCCGAATTTGTCTTAGGCGAATTTCTTCTGCTCGCTGGATCGGTCCAAATATTCAGGCGCAGTTTTGAACCGGACTTAGGGTTTCTACTTATGGGGCCCACAACGGTCATAATGTATGACCTACAGTATAAATACTATTGTATTTCGATCATTACAGACACCGAATACCGAGAACTAGAAATGAGCCGCCATCGTGACCTAAAGCATCGCAGATTTCCTTCCGCAGCCGTCGCCGCTCGGATCACCATCGCCGCTCGTGCAGGTTATCGTCGTTGATGATCGTGGTTTCTTATCGATCTCCCGGCGACAGAAGCTCAGCCAAGCAACGTGTCTTACGTGTCTACCTAGAGATCCTTTGTCTCTTGATTTGTTGATCGGGAATACCTTCCCTTTCCGAATCGATCGAGACGATCGATCCTAGCAAGACCGTTGTTAGACCTTGCTAGCTTTGCTACGAAGGTTGGATCTCCAAAGCTCAGCCGCTGCAATTCGTTGCCTCCGCCGATCCTGACAGCTACGCCGCCACACTTCTTGCCGCCACTGGTTTCGGGGAGATTCTCTCTAAGAGAGCACTAAGGTCGTGGACTCTTCGACTTACTCAAGAACGCAACGTCAAACGAAGAGGGACACCAAGGGCTCCAAAAGTAGTTTGTATTTTATACATTCAAGTTTTTCTTTTGTTGTAAAGGAACGTTGGTTCCTCTATGAAAGTGTTGGGTGCAACCCGTGGTAAAGGAGTGGTGACTCCTTCGTGTGGAAGAGTTACTTCCATAGTGTGAGGATTGGTTTTCAATCCTGTTGGTGAAGTGACCGAGTCATCCCTTGTTGGGAGATAGGTAGAAGGGGGAGAGTGGACGTACCCAAATCGGGGAACCACTAGAAATTGCCTGTGTCTTTCGGTGCTGTGTTGCTTTGTTTGTTTCTACAGGTATAGCTTAATTCCGCAAAAATGCTGCAAGACACCTATTCCCCCCCCCCCCCATAGGTGAAGGTAGTTGGAACTAGGTGGACTTTCACTTCCAACTCAGGGCATCGGCCACCACATTGGCCTTTCCCGGAAGATACTGGATCTCAACGTCGTAGTCGGCCAAATACTCCAACCTTCGCCACTGGCGCAGATTCAATTCCTTCTGGGTGAATACGTACTTTAAACTCTTGTGATCAGTAAAAATCTTGCACTGCGCGCCATAAAGCAGATGTCTCCACAACTTCAGTGCATAGATCACAGCTGCAAACTCTAGGTCATGCGTAGGGTAGTTCATCTCATGAGTATTCAGCTATCTCGACCCGTACGGAATCACTTTCCTGCCTTGCATCAACACGCAACCAAGACCAACATGTGATGCATCCACATAAACATCATAATCCACACCCTCAGTAGGCAGGGTCAATTAGGGGCACTGCACAATCTGTCCTTGAGCTCCAGGAAGGCTTCCTCGCACTTCTCGCTCTAGACAAAAGCTGTGTTCTTCTGGGTCAATCTGGTCAAAGGTGCAGCCAGGGTGGAAAAACCCCCACGAATCTCCTGTAATAGCCGGCTAATCCCAGAAATCTCCTATTCTCTTTAGGTGTGCCCAACCTACTACAATCCATCACAACATCGATCTTTTCTAGGTAAACTGAAATCCCACTCTTATTCACCATGTGGCCCAGAAATGCAACCTGAGGCAACAAAAACTCGCACTTGCTCAGCTTGATGAAAAGCTTGTGGTCCCTCAAGGCAGATAAACCAAACGCAGATGCTGGTCGTGCTCCCAAGCATTGCGGGAATAAATCAGGACGTCATCGATAAACACGACCACAAACATAACCAGGAAGTCCTTGAACACGCGGCTCATCAAATCAATAAAAGCGGAGGGCGCATTTGTCAAACCAAATGACATAACCAAAAACTCAAAATGCCCATGCCAGGATAAAAAAGCAGTCCGCAGAATGGAGGACTCACAGATCCTGAGCTGATGGTAGCAAGATCGAAGATCAATCCTTGAGAATACTGTGCTACTGCACAACTGATCAAACAAATCGTCAATCCGAGGCAGAGGGTACCTATTCTTGATAGTAACCTTGTTTAGCTCTCTATAGTCGATGCACAGCATCATCGACCTGTATTTCTTCTTTGCAAATAGAACAAGCGCACCCTAGGGCGACAAACTCGCCCTGTTAAAACCCTTTGCCAACATCTCATCAAGTTGGATACGCAACTCCTCCAGCTCGTATGGGGCCATCCAGTACGGCGCCTTCGCAATAGGACGCATACCTGGCTCCAAATCTATAAGAAACTCGACATCTCTATCTGGTGGAAGACTAGGAAGATCTTCAGGAAACACATCTGAGAAGTCACACACCATAGGAATCTCCTCCAAACGCGGCACACAAGAAACTGTCCTTACTAGATAGACCAAACAGGAATAGCAGCCAGAATCAAGAAACTTTTGAACACATACTGCAGAAATGACTGGAGACTCCTAGCACGGATCATCATAAACACTCCCAGGCTTACCGTCATCCATAACAAAGTCCAAGTGCTTACCCGTGCACTGGATAACTGCATCATAACTAGACAACCAGTCCATGCCTATAATAACATCGAAGTCTTCCAGGTCGATCACCTTCAAATCTGCCTTCGCTAGAAAATTTCCCAACAATCAGACAATCCCTAATTCCCTGATACGAATCCACAGAATCACCGGAAGGAAACTTGATGCAAAAGGCATCACCAACTTGCTCTATACCAAAACGATAACGCTCCATAAAGGCTCTAGCAACAAAGGATTGGGTAGCGCAAGAGTCAAAGAGAACACGCGCCCAGCGGTTCCTCACCTTAAATCTTCATATAATATTGCATACATAACTAAGGAAAATAATGCTGAAGCTATACTAGAAACAAAACATTTAGGCTAGGGAGAAATCTAACCTGAAATGACCTGAGTCGAAGTCTGCGGTTCCTTTGAAGAAATTACATTCAGCTTCCTCTTGCCTTTATCCACACAATAAGGCGGTGGCAATGCCAGGAGTGGAGCTAGCTGGAACACCGGCTGGAGATGAGGGCAATGAGCCTTGATGTGCCCATCTTGACTACAATGAAAACAAGTTCTCGTATTACTCTTATCCTTGCCCCAGCAATGGGCGACATCATGCCCTAGTCGCTTTAACACAGAATAGAATAAATCTTTCCTGGGAGCGCCTTGAATCGCATGCACAAGCTCTTTCTTCTGAGCTACCAACCTCTTGAAACATTTCTCTACGGGATAGCCCGGCCTGCCACAGAAGATACAAACCTCCTTTCTCTTCTTTCTTGAAGACGCACTGGGTACCTGGGGGCTCTTTCCTTCAGCAGCTTTCCTTTTATCTTTTCTCACTTATTGTCCTCTTTGCTTAGCATTATCAATGGCCACCACCTTCAAAGCAGCTTTTACCGCACTAGAATAACTCACTGCTCCATGAGCAACAGCTAACTGCTGAAAATCACTTCTCAGCAAGGCCAATGTAGTGGCTGACGCCCTGTCTCATAAGCGCAATCCATGAAGGTTCTCTCACTGCCAAACTACTTTGCAAATCGCCGCTTCCCACAGAAATGCCCATCAAAAGAAACTCCTCTACTAAAAGCTCGGTGGAAAGACAAAATCTTCCCTGACTTTCGACTTAGGGCATCGGCCACCATATTGGCCTTTCCCGGATGATACTGGATCTCAATGTCATAGTCGGCCATATACTCCAACCTTCACCGCTGGCGTAGATTCAATTACTTCTGGTTGATGACGTACTTTAAACTATTGTGATCAGTAAAAATCTTGCATTGCGCACCATAAAGCAGATGTTTCCACAACTTCAACTCATAGATCACGGCTGCAAACTCCAGGTCATGCGTAGGGTAGTACCTCTCATGAGTCTTCAGCTGTCTCGACCTGTATGCAATCACTTTCCAATCTTGCATCAACACGTAACCAAGAACAACATGTGATGCATCCACATAAACATCATAATCCATACCCTCAGTTGGCAGGGTCAAAATCGGGGCACTGCACAATCTGTCCTTGAGCTCTAGGAAGGCTTCCTCGCACTTCTCGCTCCAGACAAAAGCTGTGTTCTTCTGGGTCAATCTGTTCAAAGGTGCAACTAGGGTGGAATAACCCCCCACGAATCTTCTATAATAGCCGGCTAATCCTAGAAAGCTCCTAATCTCCTTGGTTATGCCCGGCCTACTCCAATCCATCACAACATCGATCTTTTCTAGGTCAACGGAAATCCCACTATTATTCACCACATAGCCAAGAAATAAAACTAGAGGCAACAAAAACTCGCACTTGCTCAGCTTGGCAAAAATCTAGTGGTCCCTCAAGGCAGATAAAACCAAACGCAGATGCTGGTCGTGCTCCTCAGCATTGAGGGAATAAATCAGGACGTCATCGATAAACATGACCACAAACTTATCCAGGAAGTCCTTGAATACGCGGTTCATCAAATCCATAAAAGCTGAGGGCGCATTTGTCAAACCAAATGACATAACCAAAAACTCAAAATGCCCATGCCTGGATCGAAAATTAGTCCGCGGAATGTCGGACTCACGGATCATGAGATGATGGTAGAAAGATTGTACATCAATCTTGGAGAATACTGTGCTACCGCACAACTGATCAAACAAATCGTCAATCTGAGGCAAAGGGTACTTGTTCTTGATAGTAACCTTGTTCAGCTCTCTATAGTCGATGTACTGCGTAATCAACCCGTCTTTCTTCTTTACAAACAGAACTGGCGCACCGCAGGGCGACGAACTTGGCCTGATAAAACCCTTATCCAACATCTCATCCAGCTGGATACGCAACTCCTCCAGCTCTTGCGGGGCCATCCGGTATGGCGCCTTTGCAATAGGAGGCGTACCTAGCTCTAAATCTATAAGAAACTCGACATCTCTATCTGGTGGAAGACCGGAAGATCGTCAGGAAACACATCAGAGAAGTCACACACCACAGGAATCTCCTCCAAATGTGGCACACTAGCAACTGTCCCTAATAGAGAGACCAAACAGGAAAAACAGCAGGAATCAAGCAACTTCTGAACACATACCGCAGAATTGAATGGAGACTCCTAGCGCTGATAAGTATAAATACTCCCAGGCTGACCGTCTTCCTTAATGAAGTACAAGCGCTTACCCTTGCACTGGATAACTGCATCATAAGTTGACAACAAATCAATGCCTAAGATAACATCGAAGCTTTCCAAGTCGATCACATTCAAATCTGCCTTCGCTAGAAAATTCCCCAACAAAATCTTACAATCCCGAATGCCCTGATCCGAAACCACAGAATCACCGGAAGGAAACTTGACGCAAAAGGCATCACTAACTTGCTCTAGACCCAAACGATAGCACTCCACAAAGTCTCTAGCCACAAAGGAGTGGGTAGCGCCAGAGTCAATGAGAACACGCGCCCAGCGGTTCCTCACCATAAATCTTCCTATAAGATAGCATACGCAACTAAGGAAAACAATGCTAAAGCTATACTAGAAAAAACAATCAGGCTAGGGATAAATCTAACATGAAATGACCTGAGTCGAAGTCTGCGCTTCCTCTGAAGAAATTACATTCAGCTTCCCTTTGCCTTTATCCACACATTGAGGTGGTGGCAATGCCTAGAGTGGCACTGGCTGGAACACCGGCCGGAGCTGTGGGCACTGAGCCTTGATGTGCCCTTCTTGATCGCAAAGAAAACAACTTCTCGGCTTACTCTTATCCTTGCCCCAACAATGGGCAACATCATGCCCTGGTCGCTTACACTCAGAACAGAATAAATCTTTCCTAGGAGTGCATTGAATCGCATGCACTTGCTCCTTATTCTGAGCTACCAACCTCTTGAAACATTTCTCCACGGGATGGGTCGGTCGTACACAGAAGCTACAAACCGCCTTGCTCTTCTTTCTTAAAGACGCACCAGGTACCTGGGGGCTCTTTCCTTCAACAGCTTTCCTTTTATATTTTTTGACCTGCTGTCCTTTTTGCTTAGCATTATCAATGGCCTCCTCAAAGAAGCTTCTACCGCACCAGCATAACTCACTGCTCCATGAGCAACGGGTAACTGCTGAACATCGCTTCTCAGGCTACCAAGAAATCGCTTAACTCTATCCGCTTCGGAACTCACCAAGCTAGGTGCAAACCGGCTCAGTTTCCTGAATTCTATTTCGTAGTCCGCAACCGTAAGCTGCCTCTGCTTCAAATATAGGAAATCATTCATTAGGCGGTCATGCTCGACCGAAGGCAGAAACTTCCTTAGAAACAGTTCCTTGAAGGTCTCCCAAGAGCATCCCTCTTTCATGCTCTCCTTCTCTCTCAACCACCAACTCTTCGCCAATCCCTTAAGCTGATAGGTGGCGATCATCACCCTCTGATTGGGGTAACTCCAGAATTGGAGAACATCTCCTCGATGACTATAAGCCAATCATCAAAAACCATAAAGTCTGTCTTCTTATCATAAATAGGTGTTCCAAGTCACTGGAAGTGTGATATGAATGTCATCTCTGAGGGCAACACAATAGGAGGTACTAGGGGAGCAGGAGGAACAAGAATAGCTACGCCTACAGCAAGGTCCGACAATCTTGGAGGCTGTCCTGCCACAACTGGTAACAAATACTCGATCTGAGTCTGCATACCCATCACTTGCCTAGATAAGGCTTCATTACTCTTCCACAGACTTTCAATCAATGCCTCGCTTTGCGCTCCGGAAGACTCACACTCAGATTTGGGAGTCGATCTCGTCGAAGGATTCCTCGCCATCCTATAATCGTATCATCAAGACTTAGAACCTACCCTAACTGCTAGAACAAAACAACCCGGTACAGACGAACATACTTAAATATGAACTTCAACTGCTAAACTTGCTCTCGGATTTTTTTTTATAATGATGATGTTATTCTTAACCTAAGATGGTTCACCAGCATCCTACTAGATCATGTGCCTAGACTATGAATGCATGAATTTGTATTTTTTTTGACTCAAAACCGTGTGTGTACATATGTCATCATTCAAATCTTTAGCTTGGCACGTTATGCTTATGCAATGTTATGCTATGCATGTTGTGCTATACATTCTAATGAAAGGCCTTAATGCATGTCATGGGCGGCATACAAATGAAAATGTTATGCATCCCATACTACATAACATTTCCATGCAACGAAAAAAGAAAACGTGCTAGCTGCATTCCTGTGGTGAGGTTATGCATCTCATACTACATAACCATCACATGTTGCCTCCTATGGTGGATCAATATACAAACACATATTATGCATCCCATACTACATAATATGCCCCGTATACTTCTATTCTTGCTTATGGGTTTAGTGTTTGTGCTTTAGCGAAGATGTGTTGATGACATATTGGTGTGTGTATGATATGATGCTAGACTATCAATACAAACAAGGGAAAGGTTGCCTGACAAATTGTCAAGCAACCTCCCTCTGATACCAACTATCACAACCCGCATTATCTCAACGATTAAATCGTATCAGAGCAAGAGAAAATATATGACGTGATGTCACATCGTGTAGTAGATAACTACACACGCTCAGGCAAAACTCCAGACTTTAGATTTTAAGTAAATTTCATAGTTTAATATTAAAGAAAACAAGTTATATCTTAATGGTCGTATCCCTCCCATCAATGGATCAGCTAGTCCAAAATATATATTTATACGCAGCGGAAAATACTTTGGTTAAGTTGCTTAGACATCCTGAAAGAGCATAAGTGTCCTCGAGGGACGACTCATGGTATGCACGACTCTAGAGGTTAGTACAGTATATATAAAAAAATAAAGTCTTTACACTATTAGGAAAAATAATGTCTTAGTTATAGAAACATGACGTGCATGAGATACATATAGTAATGCTTTAGGGTTTTAAAATACCTAACATGCAACCTAGCATAAATCCTTCCCAGAAATCAAGCGAACAACCTCAAATAATCAAAAGTAGCAGTTTTAGTTCATACCAAGCATCACAAGTAAGCCACCTATCAGTGTCAACAACCTGACACGAACCCACTAGTGAGTATGCATGTCTATACAGAAAGGAAGATAACTACCTCATAAGGATGAAGATTGGCAACCTCAGCTACCCAGGAGGCTATCAGCAAACTCCACAAGAGCACTAGCCGTCTAACTTGCTACAACCTGAACCTGGGGCATTCAAAGAAAGAAAACCTCAGGAAGTAAAAGAAAATAAAAGGAAGTGGAGCATTAGATTCATAAGAAAAAAAAAAGAAGGGGTTTACCGACCCAGCAACAAAAAGCTAGCAGTAGAGGAAAAGGCATGACAGTAAGAAGAAACACTGTCCAAAAAGTAGCGAAAGCACACCAAGTGAACATAAAGAGTAACATGCTCTGCTAAGCACCTGCAACAGCACCAAGGAAAACATATGCCAAAAGAAATAGTCACTAGAAAGGAAAGGAATTAATAGTCCTAATTTTTGTGAATTATTAGCCGTGGTGAAAACCTTGGGTCGGAGTGGGCGGCAGAGCCCTCCTAAAAACACTCAAGGCTGAAAACAAATGGTGGCAGCTACAGAGTCCACACACCAAACCATACCATCCCAACACGACCTAGGTAGTGGTGGCCACAGCTCAGCACACACAATTCACCCCTTATAGAGCCCACAAAACCACCCTACCTGCCATAATCCACGAGTCAACATGCAAGCAAACTAGCCGAACACAAAACACCCCCCCCCCCTCCTAAGGGAAAAAGCCAAACTAACAATCCTAAGTAAACACACCAACCCAAGGCAAAAGCGTCGATTCCACTCGGCACGACGCTAAGTGAGCTTCACTCACTCAACGCCAAACCTGACACGGCGTTGATTAAGCTTCACTCACTCCGCGCCAAATGCAAGTAAGGGATGGCGTCGAGTCCACTCGATGCCGTGTTGAGTGAGATCCAATCACTCAACGCGAAAAGAATTTTCCGCAAAATCTCCACTGGTTGACGGAGTTGAGTGAGCTCAACTCACTAAATACTGTCAACGCTTTTCTACTTAGCCGCAGAAACTAGCCTCGGCGTTGAATGAGTTCACCACACTAAATGCCAAACCTGACAGCCAAGGCGTTGAGTGAGGTCCACTCACTCAATGCTTTTGACTTAGAGCAAAAATAGGCTTTGGCGTTTAGTGAGTCCACAAAACTAGACGCCAAAACAGCAACGACGTTGAGTAAGGCCGACGCACTCAATGCCAAATGACTTAGCCGCTGGGAAAAACTGCGGCATTGAGTGAGTCCACCTCACTCAACGCTAAACAGCTACGGCGTTGAGTGAGGTTCACTCACTCAATGCCAAAACACTTAGCCGCAAAAATGACCACGGCGTTGAGTGAGGGAACCACACTTAATGCCAGAAGGCTAACAGTCTAGGCATTGAGTGGGGTACACTCACTCTACGCTTTTTACTTATCCTAATAATCAGAAACCCTGGAGCTAACCCGACCCCAGCCCACTCAACGCCTATTAACTAGAGAGCTTTATTTCACTTAAAAAATTCTAAGCTCCTCTTTCCTACCCCTTCTACCCGGCTACAACTACGAACTAAGCTGGACTAACCCTAGTAAATGAAAATCCTACCTCCAGCTACCCCCAGGACACCAAACCGAGAATATAAAAGGGATAGATTAGCCAAAAAAAACTCAATGCTGCACTAAATCCTGAACCAGATACAACTACCCTTAACCAGATATGGATGAAAACAAAAAGTTGTAGCCACAAAACACTCACAACAAAAATAATCAAGTAAAAAAGGACAAAATTGGCAAGGGCAAGGAGCCACTTGCCTCATCGCCAAGATGCAGCAGCTGCAGCAAACACTTCCTGGCTTTGGCGGCGAGATTGGCCCCCCTACGGCAGGAACAGGGCTTTAGGGAAGAAGAAGAATAGAATCCAAACATCCTAGCTTTCTAATAACAGCTCTAGAACCAGAATAACTTACCTAGGAATGCAGATCGGGACGGGAGCAAGCCGAATATGGTATTACCCGAGAAAACCAAGCTCCAGCCCCTCCGCCTCTTTATTCCTTCCGTAGGAAGCTGGCCGTTGGTCTTGGGAAGGGAAATGAAATAAAAGGACAAGCTTTGCTGCCTTTTTAATATCATGCTGCACCCAACAATAATAATACAATATAAAAGTCTAAACTTACTCCACCAGCTACAGAAAAAAATAAACTAATCCTAAGGCTTCACAATGTCGGCCACTTAGCAGCAAGGGAGTCTAATGAATATATATAATATATAATATATCTATATATACAGATATAAAAAAAAACCATATAAATATATATATAATATGCTTATATAACAGTATACTACAACCTATATTTATATATAAATACATATATATAATATGATATATAATACATAAACTAATATAATACATAAAAAAGGCACGAGCCTCACCAAGCTCGTCCTCACAAGGCCATGCACAATAATAACAGTTGGTGTCCAGACAAGGCATCAACTCCACCAGGACATGACGCATGCCTTGTAATGCCCCTGATTTTTCTGCGATTATTTAATTCTCATTTGGCGTTACGTCAACACGTTTTCTTGGCTTGTGCCATCTGTGGAGAGTGTATTTAACTCCTTAGAACTGGGTGCCCTGTTTTGTAGCCTATTGACAAGATCTCCCTAGAAAGCCGAGTCATTTTGGGTGACCCGGTGTGGCCTCTCGGGGGATGCTTGTGTTTTGGCTTCGGGAGGGTATAACTCGAGTTCTGTTCGTCGAAAGTTAATTTCAACTTCGCCATTGTGTTCGTTGCATGGATATTTAGTTACGGTGCAAATTTCGTCGAATTCCGAGGTAGTTTGGTTTCGTGTCGTTTTGGGTGTGCCATTAGTAAAGACTAATTAGAAAACCTCAAAGTTTTAATGAACCGACGGCTTAGGGAGACGGTTAGGCTGATCAGGCATGGTAAGGCTTATTTATAAAGCTTTGGTTAAAAGTTGGCAGGCCCACTCTCTTCTTTCTTCCCAAGACCAAAACTGTCGCCTGCTCCTGTTCGCGGAAAACGGAGGAAAACCGCCGGACCTGCTACTCCTTCGGACGGCGATTCCGGGAGCTTTCGTGGACGAAATTCGTTCATGAAAGTGGCGCTGTCTTTCTCTCGCTCAGTTCTACGTTTCAACGGTACGGGGTTTGTTTTTTGTGGAGTTTTAGGAGACTTGGATTTTCGGTTTCTTGTGGTTTTCCGCAATTAAAGTGCTGGTTTGCTTGTGAGGTGCTGCTCCTTCTAGTGCAAAACGAAGAGGAGGGAAAGCTGACCAAGCTTCGCCGGAAATCGAGGCAAGTGGTATTCTTGCCCTTTCCATTGTTATTCTTTTGAATTCTGGAATATTTCCCGGTTAGCCTTAGGGTAAAAACCTAGCATGTTCTCCTTTATCTTGCTAAATTTAGGGCTTAGATTCTCCTATGAGCCCTCTCCTTGTGCGGTTTGATCAACCTTCTAGTTGTGTTCATTATTTAGACTCTAGATTTGTATTTCTAGTTGGGTGCTTTGGCGGGTGGAGCTGAGAGAGAGAGTGTGAGGAAGTTTTTGTGGTAGGGCTCTGGTTAGAACCAATCTTGGTAGACTCTCGGGTTTTGGTGTGGAGTGTGGTGCATACACTCAAAGCCAAAAGCCGCCCGGACTTGGCATTGAGTGTGGTGGACACACTCAAAGCCATAGTTTTGTATTTTCTTTGCGGCTGAGTGTTGGGGTAATTGAGTGAGAATTTTTGTCTAAGTCAAAATCGACGGGAATCACCAAGTGATTCCCGCCTATTTCGACATGTAACATCAGTGATTCCCACCGATCAGCGAGAATCATCCTTGATTCCCTCTGATTCGGCGAGAATCAGTCTGGATTCCCTCCGATCGGCAAGAATCATCCTGGATTTTCGCCGATTCGGCGAGAATCATCCTGCATTCCCCCCGATTCGTCGAGAATCAGTCGGTATTCCCGCCGACCTCCTCTTGTTGGCGATAGTTTAGGGTTGTCCTGCGGGAATGAACTTTGGCGTAGAGTGAGTTGACCTCACTCAATGCCAAACCTGTTTTGGCGTTGAGGGAGGTGGACTTACTTAACGCCGCTGTTGGGTTTTGTGGTTTTGCTAAAGGCGTTGAGGGAGTGGACCTCACTCAACGCCATAGTTGTTTTGGCGTTGAGTGAGGTTAGCTCACTCAACGCCACTACCTCTTTTGCTGAAGGCATTGAGGGAGTGGACTTGACACAATGCCATGGCTGTTCTGGTGCTGAGTAAGGCTAACTCACTCAACGCCAAGGTCTTGTTAGGCGTTGAGTGGGTCCCACTCAATGCCAAGTCGTGTTGAGTGATTTCAACACTGTTTCCCTTATCTCGATTTTCGTACCATAGTGAATTCCTTGATTATATTTGTAATTTCTTTGTCGGCCATGTTTTTCTTTCCTAAAGGCCGAATCGTGGGTCGTGGTTAGTAGTGGTGGTTTGAAGCTCTTCATGGGGGAGGTGTCTTGTAATTTAGCAAAGGCCACCCTTATTCTTCTATCTTGCTCCAGGCACAGGCTGGGCAAGGGGGTGGAAGGTCCCTTGTACTTTCATATGTAGACCCTTGAGCTTGTTGGCTTGGAAATGGAGGTTGGGGGACTGAGTTTGCCTCCAACCCGGATCTATGTTATTTGTTTTTGCTACTACCATCTCCCACAGCTTAGGGTGTTAGGTGTTTCTTCCTTGGTAAATTGCAGCATTTTTGGCTCTTGGAAGCCTAGTGGACCCTTCAGGATATAGTTTCTGGGCAGGGTTGATGATGTTTTCTCGCAGGTAGTGCATTCCTTGTTGTCTTGCCTTGGGGAAGTTATGAGTTTTACTGCTGTGTGTTTTCCTCTTTCACTTACCCCCTCCCCCTTGTTGACACTTTCATGCAGTTCTTTCTTGTTTTGCTTGCTGAGGTATTCTTTCTTCTTTTGAATGCCTCAGGTTCTTAGTAGTAGCCAGTTTGGTGGCTAGGTTGCGGTGGTGTTGCTGGTGGTCTCTATGACCTTGGAGGTTCTATTGCTTGTTAGTGAGGTTGTTTTTCTGTACTTTTCTTACAGACATACATATTTTCCAGTGGGTTCGTGTCAGGTTGTTGGCGCCCACTGGTAGTTATTTTTACCTTTGTACAAGATATATTACTTTTGCTGCTACCATTTTCTTGAGATAGTCTACTTGCTCTGGGGAGGATTTTTGCTAGGTTGCTAGTTATTTTGAAACTACAACTAATATTGTAAATATATTGCATTGATCAGCATTATTTATAAAAGTAAATCACTATTTTCCAAGCAGCGTATAAAGATCGTTTTCCTATATATAATATAAATTAAATGTAGAGTCTTGCATAGCATAAGTGGTCCTCTTAGGGCTCTTATGCCCTTCTTAGGATGTCAAACCTGAATAAAGTATTTTTCCGCAGCGCTTAAGTATAGTTTTTAAATGTGGACTAGGTGATCAGCCGAGCCGAGGGATATGGCCTCTAAGTATAACTGATTTTCTAATCATTAAAATTAGGAATTTCTTTCTTAAAGTATAGTAGGTGGTTTTGCCTGAGCGTCAGCAGTTATCCCCTGCTTGACGGGGCATCATGACGCGTGTTTTCTCATACTCTGATAATTCATTAATTCGGAGAAAATGCGGGTTGTTACAGTTGGTATCAGAGGGAGGTTGCTTGACAGGCAAGTCAGGCAACCTTCCCTTTTGATTGCATTAGTAGTTCAGCATCATGTCATTCACACACCGATATGTCATCAACACGTCTTGGAAAAAGCACGAACACTACACTCATAACATAACATAAAGTATACGGGGAATATTATGTAGTATGGGATGCATAATATGTGTTCGTATATGGATCCACCATAGGGGCAACATGTGAGGGTTATGTAGTATGGGATGCATAACCTCACCACATGGCTGCGACTAGCACGTTTTCTTTTTTGTTGCAAGCGAATGTTATATAGTATGGGATGCATAACATTTTCATGCGTACGCCGCTCATAACATGCATTAGGGCCTTTTTAGAATGCATAACACAAACATGTATATCATAACATTGCATAAGCACAACGTGCCGAGCTAAAGACTGGCAGGATGACATATGTACACACATAAGTTTTCGAGTCAAAAATAATATAAAGTCATGCATTCCCGACCTAGGCACAAGAATTAGTATGGTGGTGGTTAACCATCCTAGGTTAGGACATAACATAAATTTTTGTAAAAAGATAAACTCCCAGAGCAAGTTTAGCAGCTTTAAGTTCATATCTATATATGTATTGTCTGTACTTGTAGTTGGGTCTAGCCGTTGTACTAGGATCTAATAAGTGTAGCTATGACTTTAGGATGGCGAGACGTCCTTCGACTAGATCGACTCCCCTGTCTGAGGGTGAGTCATCTGGAAATCAGAATGATGCGGCAATCGAAAGCTTGCGGCAGAGTAGCGATTCCTTGAGCAGGCAATTAGTGGCGGTGCGAGCCCAGATCCAGTCTTTGGTAGCAGTTGTGGCAGGACAGACTCAGGGAGTGAAAGGCCCTGCAGGGGGGATTACTATTCCTCCCCCTCCGTGACCCTTAAGACCTCCTGTGGTGGTGCCAACAAAGATGGCCTTCATCTCGCAGTTTCAGAGGCTGAGCCCTCCCACTTATGACGGGAAGGCAGATTTCATGGTGATAGACGACTGGCTGATCTCCATGGAGGAGATGTTCTCGTACTCAGGGATTGCAGATGATCAGAGGGTGATGTTAGCCGCCTATCAGCTTAAAGGTTTGGCTAAGAATTGGTGGCTGAGAAAGAAGGAGAGCTTGGTAGTTGGATGCTCTTGGGAGGTGTTCAAGGAGATGCTATTGAGGAAGTTCTTACCCTCGGTCGAGCGTGACCGCCTCATGAATGACTTCCTCCATCTGAAGCAAAGGCAGCTCACGGTGGGTGAGTATGAGATTTAGTTCAGCAAGCTGAGCCGTTTTGCCCCTGGATTGGTCAACATTGAGGCTGATCGAGTTAAGCGATTTCTCGGTGGTTTGAAGAGCGAGGTGCAGCAGTTGACCAGTGCTTATGGGTTAGAGACTTATGACGGAGTAGTGGAGGCTGCTCTCAATGTGGAGGCTATTGAGACCGTGAAGACCAGAGGCCAGCAAATGAGGAAGGACAAGAGGAAGTCTGTGGAGGAAAAAAAACTCTAGGTACCTGATGCAGCTCCGAGAAAGAAGAGCAAAGTGGTGTGTAGTTTCTGTGGCCAGTCAGGATACCCTGTCGAGAGACGTTTCAAGAGCGCAGCAACTCAGAGGAAGGAGCAGGTTCATGCGATTCTTGGTGCTCCTAGGAGAGATGTCTCCTGTTTCGTTTGCAAGCGACCCGGGCATGATGCTGCCCAGTGCTGGTCCAAGGATATGGTCGTTTTTCAGTGTGGGCAGAATAGACACATCAAGTCTAGGTGTCCCTAGGTCAAGCCTGCTCTTCATGCAGTTCCTCTGCATTCATTACCTCCACCTCAGCGGATGGACAAAGGAAAGGGAAAGCTGAATGTGATCTCTTCCGAGGAGGCTCAAGCTACGACTCAGGTCATCTCAGGTTAGTTGTCTTTCCAGCCTGAATGTTTTTTGTTCTTGTCTTGCTATAATGTTTGTAGTATTGTTGTGGTAGTTCCTTAGTTATATATGTTCCTATAGGGAAGTTTAAGGTGAAGAACCGCTGGGCGCGTGTTCTGTTTGACTCTGGCGCTACCCACTCGTTCGTTACTAGAGCCTTTATAGAGCGACATCGGTTGACTTTAGATCGAGTTCGGGATACCTTTCGTGTCAAGTTCCCCTCTGGTGAATCTGTGTTGTCAGATTTGGGCATGTTAGATTGCCCTGTTTTGTTGGGGGACTTCCTTGTGAAGGAAGACCTGAAGATGATTGATCTGGAGGACTTCGAAGCTATTTTGGGCTTGGACTGGCTGTCTAGGTATGATGCAGTCATTTAGTGCAAAGGGAAGCGCTTGGACTTCATCAGGGACGACGGTCAGCCTGGAAGCGTGTATGCAGATCTGAGCCAGGATTCTACTGTCATCTCTGCGGTATGTGCTCGGAAGCTTTTTCTTTCGGATTGTTTTGCTTGTCTGGTCTCGATGGGTGGGACCGCTGTTAGTGTACCGAGCTTAGAGAAGATTCCAGCTGTTCGTGATTTCGCCGATGTTTTTCCTGATGACCTTCCTGGACTTCCTCCCGAGTGGGATGTTGAGTTTGTGATCGATTTGGAGCCGAGTACGCATCCTATTGCTAAGGCACCGTACCGGATGGCCCCTTGAGAGCTAGAGGAGTTGCGAGTCCAGTTAGATGAGTTGTTGGCGAAAGGGTTTATCAGGCAGAGTTCGTCGCCTTGGGGTGATCCTGTTCTATTTGTGAAAAAGAAAGATGGGTCAATGCGGCTTTGCATCGACTATAGGGAGCTGAAAAAAGTCACAATTAAGAACATGTACCCTCTGCCGAGGATCGATGACTTATTTGACCTGTTGCGCGGTAGCACGGTCTTCTCCAAGATTGATCTTCGTTCCGGCTATCATCAGCTTAGGATCCGTGAAGAAGATATTCCACGGACTGCGTTTAGATCGAGGCATGGACATTTTGAGTTCTTAGTAATGTCATTTGGATTGACCAACGCACCATCAGCATTCATGGATATGATGAACCGGGTGTGTTGGAACACCCTTTTTATATTTGGGTCAGGATAACTATGCTAAGGATTCATGACCTCATTGTATAGCATAGGTCATTGAGTGTGAGGTTAGAACTTAGGATATTTGAGAATTTAGTTCTGCTCAGCTCGACGGATAGTCGACCCCAGCTCGATGTGTCGTCGTCCTCAGCTCGACGCGTAGTCGACCGCTGCTCGACGCATAGTCGATCGCAGCTCGACGCAGCGTCGTCCTCAGTTCGACGTAACGTCGACTTCAGCTCGACGTTATCGCATGATTTTCTCTGCATCCTTAATCACTCTCTGATCGACGGATAGTCGTCTTCAGATCGACGATTTATGATGAGTTCGATGTTTTGAGTTCTCCCGTCTGTTGACATTTGAAATTCAAATTAAAGATCATCAAAGCAGTTATTGCAAGAGATCCCCTGGCCGTTTCAAGACTTAATTGGTCCATATCTCAAGGAATTTTCATTGGAAATCAATTAAGGCACTTCCTTCCAAGGCATGGACAGTTAAGGAATGCATTGAATGCCCTGCCAACGGCTATCAATCAGACAGTAGTAATTCTATTACTCAGAGATTTTTTCGAGAGAGACAGTAACACAGTTATTCAGATTTGTTAAGGAGAACATTCTTCATCATCTCTCTCTCACAGAATCTGCTGCAGAGAATTCAAAGAGAAGAACATCACTCAGAGAAATATCATCATCAACACTCTCTGATTCTCTTCTGCTCTGCAATCAACTCTTCTACAGACTGCCTTTTACCTTCAGACATCAAACACTCAGTTTCTGAGTTATCTATTGCTGAAGAAGGACAAGTAGTGAAGAGCCTGTCACCCTTGTGCAAAGCTTCTTCTACCTGAACTCATCTACATCTCAGGGGGAGCTCTGACAACATCAAAATCCACAAGCTTCTCTCTGATAGTTGACAGAGAAGCATACTCATCCTTTCTTTACCTTATTCCATCTATACAGGGTTTTAACTCCCTTCAAAAGTTACCCTTTTGGTTAGCTGAGACCTTATCAAAATCAGTGGTGGCAAGACACCTTATCAAAAAATCTGGTGGTGCCAGGACACCTGATCAACCCTCCTGCAGTGGATTCCTATCAAAGGGTGATAGAAGAGTGGACTACCCAAGTTTGGGGAACCACTATAATTTCCTTGTGTCTTCTATGGTTTATGTTTACTTCTTGCTGTGTGCTGTGTGCTGTTTGCTTTATCATATATTTAACCATTGCATAACTCACTTTTTACACTAAGTAAATCAAAAGTTTTAAATACATCAATCTATTTGAACTTACTCTATTCACCCCCCCCTCTAGAGGTAGATAGATCTTATCACCTAACTTTCAATTGGTATCAGAGGGAGGTTGGTCTTTCCTTCAGGCTAACACCTGGACCACAAAGATCTTTGATAAGATCAAACTCTACAGAGGGTTTATTTTGTTTTGATAAAAATTGTTTTTATAAAAACACATGGCACAAAACAAGGATTATGCAAGCACAAGACCTCCAGTGTGCAATCTATCTAAGTTTGGACTCTGGAAGGCAAGGATAAAATTATATATGAACTCTTTTGATGAAGACTTTTTTAACTGTGTCTTAACAGATTGTCCAAGGCCTCCTACTACAACAAGTACCTCAGCTATTCCACCACCTGCAGGAACAGACACTGATATAAAGAAATGGAAAGTTGCTGATGCAAAGGCCATGAACATCTTGGCCCAAACAATGTCAGATGACATATTTCAGAAGGTTGCTGAATGCAACTCTGCCAAAGAAATCTGGGACAAACTAACTGAGATAGTCTCAGGTTCAGCTGATGAAAGAAAAGATAGAAGAGCTCAGCTGATAACACAGTATGAGAATTTCAAAATGGCTAAAGCTGAATCTGTGGCTGACATGTACAACAGATTTAGTCTGATTGTCAGTGAACTGAAAACTTTGGACAAGGATATATCTCTCACAGAGATAAATGATAAAATTCTCATGTTCTTACCTAGCACTTGGGATTCAAGAATCTGGCCAATTAAAGATAGTAGAAGTCAAACTAAGACATCCACTGAAGCTCTCTTAGGCAAACTCAAGTCCTATGAGCTATTTGTCAAAAATAGAGAAGGGGAGCAAAACATAACTTCTTCTGCACCCAAAGTGGAGAAGACAATAGCTCTCAATGCTTCAGAGGAAGTACCTAAAGAGAAGGAGATAGGCAATGAAGAACTATTAAGCCTTCTAGCCAAAAGATTCAACAAGATGGCTAGAAAGAACTTCAGAAAATGGTCTTCTAAAGACCAAGATAAGCCAAGGTATGACAGATCCAATAATAAAGATATTATATGCTATGGCTGCAGGAAACCAGGACACACTGCACCAAACTGTCCTGAAAATCAAGGCAAAGACAAGAAAGACAAAAAAGACAAGAGAGAAAGAAGAGACAAGAAAAGAGATAAAGACTCCAAGAAATACTATGATAAATCCTCCTCCAGCAACACCAAACATACCAGGAAAGGATTTGTTGCTGAAACATGGAGTGATACTGAAGAGTCTGAAGAATCATCCAGCACAAGTGATGATGAGGATGATGCCACTGAGAAAGGATTCTGCATGATGGCAATCAATGCATCACAAAGCAGCTCAGATTCAGAGCATGAATCTGAATATGTGACTGATCAGGAATTAAGTGAAGATCAGGTACTTGACTCCTTTGATTTTTCTTCTGATGATTTCAAATTTAGATTTAAATCTATGTGCATAGACTTGCTGACTGCTGAGAAAACAATTGATTCTCTTAGAAGTCAGTTGTCTGATTACAACACATTAAGTGCAAATAATCTCAAGCTTTCTGATGAGTTAGAATGCTGTAGGGAGGAGATAGCTTCACTAAAGAGTGAGCTATCCAAGGCTAAACAGCTTGAGGAAACTCTCAATGGGAGGAGTCTCAAGTTAATAGACATCACAAGCACAGTGAATTCAAGAATGAATGGTTCACTAGGTTTGGGTGCCTCTTCAAGCCAACCTATAGTGCTAACAACTCCCATAAAGTTTACCAGTAACAAGGGTAAAGAAATTATGGTGGTAGCCAGAAAAAATTCTGATCTACCTAAGCCATTTCAAGTACAACAGAAAACGTCGAACAGAGCTCGACGATCTTCGACCAAAGCTCGACGCCATTCTAACAAGAATCAGCAACACCATGCTGAAGCGTCGAACTCAGGTCGACACACGTCGAACTCAGGTCGACTGGTTGTTGTCCCTGAAGGTAGGCTTGTTCGAACGTCGAATGGAGCTCGAAGTCCTGAAACATCAGCGTCGAACTTAGATCGACGATCGTCGAACAGAGCTCAGAGCCTTGTTTTATTTACACAGGATAAATCTAAATCAAATCATAAATATCTACATCTCAGCCTAACCCTTATACTGAATGGGTGATTCCTCCTTGGAGATATCATCCTGAAGGCTATAAGAGTCAGCCTGAAATGTCTTTCATTTCTGATTTCATTGGTTATCAACCTCAACCCAAGGTGAACTGGGTGAAAAACAATTAAGCTGTTACATGTGCAGATGAAGAGCTATCTAGTAGTGAACCAGCATTGGTACCTGGATAGTGGTTGCTCCAAACATATGACAGGGACCAAAAGCAATCTTACATCCTTCAAGGCAAAGCTTGGACCAAGAGTAATCTTTGGTGATTCCAACTTTGGACAAACCAAAGGATATGGTCAAGTCAAAATTGGATCAATCACCTTCAAGAAGGTAGCTTATGTGGAAGGACTAAAGCACAACTTAATCAGCATCAGTCAACTTTGTGATGCTGGTTATCAGGTTTGGTTCACTGATTTGGTTTGTAATATTGCTTTAGATAACAATATTGTGTTGATTGGAAATAGACAAGATAATATATATTTAGTTGATTTCAATTCTTCTAAAGTAGATATATGCCTTTTCAATTCTCTTAGTAAGTCAAATGAGCTTTGGCATAAAAGATTAGGACATGTTAACCTTAGAACTATTGCTAGGCTGTCTAAACTCAACCTTGTTAGAGGACTACCTTCTGGTTCCTACAAGAAGGAAGGACTCTGCAAGGCTTGTCAATTAGGAAAGCAAATCAAAAACAGTTTCAAATCACTTAATAAGAGTGATTCACCTAGAATTTTGTATCTGTTGCACATGGATCTTTTTGGACCCACTACAGTACAAAGCCTAGGGGGGAAATCTTATGCCTTAGTGATTGTAGATGACTTCTCAAGATTCACTTGGGTGTTCTTCCTGAGAAAGAAGTCTGATAAATTCAAAATTTTGACAGGTTTTCTCAAGAGCATACAGATTGAGTTCAATACTCATATAGCCCTGATCAGAAGTGATCATGGGACAGAGTTTGATTCTCTTCTTATGCAAGAGTTCTGTCAGAATGAAGGGATCAGGCACACTTTCTCAGCTCCTAGAACTCCTCAACAAAATGGGGTAGTTGAAAGGAAAAATAGAACCTTAATTGAATCTGCCACAACATTATTGACAGATGCTCATCTTCCTCTAACCTTTTGGGCAGAGGCCATGAACACCTCCAATTATGTTTTGAATAGAAGCCTGATACATAAACTAAAGGATAAGACTCCCTATGAATTACTCAAAGGGAAGAAACCTAAAGTTAGCTTTTTCAAGATTTTTGGTTGCATATGCTTCATTCATAATAATGACAAGAGATATTTAGCAAAATTTGAAGCTAAGGCTGATGAAGGAGTGTTTCTGGGATACTCTTTGAACAGCAAAGCTTATAGGGTTTATAACAAGTCATCCCATAAAATTGAAGAATCCATGCATATTACCTTTGATGAGTCTAATATGTCTTATAAGGAGAAGAATTCTTCTACCATAGACCATTTGCAGGTACAATCTCTAGCTGAAAATATAAATCAGTTAACCATCATGGATAATGGTTCTTTATCCTCCACTACACAACAAGAACCAAATGTTAGTAACAATGAAGATACTGATCAGATTTTGGAAGGAAACAATGAAGAACTTGAAGAACCAGTTGTTGTTCCACAAGAGGAAACAACAACACAGGTTGGTGAACAATCAACACCCATTGTTGATTTAGTAACAATAAGAGATCATCCAATCTCTCAAGTGATTGGAGAAATCTCAGAAGGTGTGCAAACCAGAAATCAGATAAATCAACATCTGATGCACACTTGTTTTCTCTCCCAAATAGAGCCTCAAACAATTCAAGATGCAGAGCAAGATCCAAACTGGATCATTGCAATGCAAGAGGAGCTAAACCAGTTTGAAAGAAACAAAGTATGGGAATTGGTTCCAAAACCAAGAAACCAGCAAATTGTTGGAACTAAATGGGTATTCAGGAACAAGTTAGATGATCAAGGGATCATTGTGAGAAACAAGGCAAGGCTTGTTGCTCAAGGCTATTGTCAAGAAGAAGGGATTGATTATGACCAAACCTTTGCACCAGTTGCAAGGTTGGAGGCCAAAAGAATTTTCCTTGCTTATGCTGCACACAAGAAATTCAAGGTATTCCAAATGGATGTTAAAAGTGCATTTCTCAACGGAGACATCAAGGAAGAAGTCTATGTCAAGCAACCTCCAGGTTTTATCTCTCCAACCTTTCCTGAACATGTTTCAAATTACATAAGGCTTTATATGGTCTCAAGCAAGCTCCAAGAGCATGGTATGAGACCTTAGCCTCCTTTCTGCTTGAAAATGATTTTAAAAGGGGTAGAGTTGACCAAACTCTTTTTATTAGAACCCATAAGTCCCATATCCTACTAGTACAAATATATGTAGATGACATAATTTTGGGTCTACTGATTCAAGCTTGTGCAAAAAGTTCTCACAACTAATGCACTCAAAGTTTGAAATGAGTAGCATGGGTGAGCTTTCCTTCTTCTTGGGATTGCAAATCAAACAACATGCTGATGGCATATTTATTTCTCAAACCATGTATGCAAAAGAATTGGTTAAGAAATTTGGTATGTCAGATGCATCTTCTATGAAAACACCCATGCCTACTAATGCTGTTTTAGATGCTGATGAATCTGGTAAACCAGTTGATCAGACTAACTATAGAGCAATCATTGGCTCTCTTTTATATCTTACAGCTAGCAGACCAGATATTATGTTTGCTACATGTGTATGTGCTAGGTTCCAAGTGAGCCCTAGAGAGTCACACCTCACATTAGTTAAGAGAATTCTTAGGTATGTAAAAAGCTGTCCAAATCTAGGTCTCTGGTATCCACATGACTCAGGATTTGATCTCACTGGATTTTCAGATACTGACTATGCTGGATGTAGAGTAGACAGGAAAAGCACCAGTGGAACTTGTCAATTCCTTGGTGATAGACTTGTCTCCTGGTTTTGCAAAAAGCAAACATCTGTGTCTACATCAACTGCTGAAGCTGAATACATGGCTGCAGGTAGTTGCTGCTCACAGATATTGTGGATCCAAAACCAGCTCCTAGACTATGGCTACAACTTAGAGAAGTCAAAAATTCTTTGTGATAATACTAGTGCAATTTGCATTGCTCAAAATCCAGTTCTCCATAGTAGGACAAAGCACATAGAGATCAGACATCACTTCTTAAGGGATAATGTAGAAAAGAATAAAATAGCACTAGAGTACATTTCTACTGATTTACAAAGGGGAGATATTTTCACCATACCTTTGGATGAAAAGAAGCACTTCTTCTTCCTTAATCAGTTGGGAATGATAGATGGAGATAGCATAAGTTAATCTACAAGATTTTGAAACCATAAAAATGACAAAGTCTAGGCAAATGTATCTCTTTCTTAAGTGTCTAGAGGTTCTGTCTGAACTCTGCTCGACGCTCGACGTTTTTCATTTGAAAACGTCGACTGGAGATCGACTGATCGTCGACCGCTAAAAAGCGTCGACCGTCGACCTCATCTTTGCGTCGACCAGAGATCGACCCTGTCTAGAGATTGTTAAGTTTCTGTCTCGGTCGACGACGTTAATTGACGTCGACCAGAGCTCGACGTTCAGCATCCCAAATAGCGTCGACCGTCAACCTTCAAAACGTCGAACGTTGATCTAAGCTGAACACCACCGAGTCTCTTCGTTTCCCCTAGAGATTCTTAGCGTCGATCTAAGCTCGACGTTATTTCCTTTTTTTGCGTCGAACCCTAGTATAAAATCATCTTCTCGGCGTCGATTTCATTTGCGCTTTCATATTTTCTGCAAGTATTTTCTCCCTCCAAAGATTTTACACTTGTTTTCGAGAGGTATTCTACAGGAAATGGCGATTCCAGCAGCAATCTTGGCGGCAATGAAATTTGATTGCGGTTTCGACATTGATTTGGATTCCTTTGAAGGATCATCTCAGAATTTTCTGGAAATTCTGGAGCTGTTCAAGGAACAGAAATTGGAGAAGTTCATGACCACCAGAATGCCAATAGCAGAAATAGAAATCAAAGAATGGATTTATACAGCAGTCACTCAAGATGAAAGCACCATTACTGGTTCAATCTCAGGGACTCAAGTATCCTTAACCTCTGCTATATTTACTGAGGTGTTTGAATTGGAGAATGGCAATGACAGTATGGAGCTGTCCAATGAAGAATATGCTGCAATGTTATAAAGGATGGGTCATTCCTCTGAGAATACCTCCAAATTGTTGAATGTAGACCTTGCCATAGAATTCAGACTTCTAGCTGATGTGGTAGGCAAGGTTATCTGTGCTAAGAGAACAGCACATGATGCCATTTCCAGGCATCAATTTTGCATCATGGCTGCTCTCCTAGACAAAAAGCACTTGAATTGGGGAGAAATTCTGTTTGATTTAGTGAAGAAGAAGGTCAACAAGACCTATGTCCATTTTGGAAGAGTGTTGGGTTTGCTGCTTCATCATATCTGCCCTCAGCTTCTGGTATCCTCTAAGCATATCAATGCTTCTAAGAGACTGACCTGTGCCCTCATTGGTAAGTGGGACAGGAAAATCACCAATCCCAGAGCTGCTGCAGCTATAAAAACTTCTACAGAAACAAGGACTGTTGTGGTCACTTCACCTCAGCCTTCTGACCTAGTAGAAGAAGCCATGCCATCCATCACCATTTCATCTTCCTTCAGCTTTCCAACCACCTTCACTCCATCCACATCTCAATTTCATCCCCTATGCCAACAACATCATCAATTGCTACAATTGCTTCTTCCATTCCTCCATCCATTACAACATCTGAAGATTTTCATCCTCTTCACTTCTTCCCTCCAATGGATATTGAGATCAACAATCCAGATGATTCTTTCTTGGATGGTTCTCCTGATGACATATCTGAGACACCATCATTGTCTGACCTCATCATGTCATCCATCATTGAACCTACCATCCCCATTACATCTATCCCAACATCATCTCCTGTTGCATCTGTTTCTCCTCCCTCTACCTCTGCTCAACATCCCCTTGAGCAAGTAGATTTGCTTCCCTTGGCCAACAAGCTCTATGAGCTCTTGGCTCCAAGGCTTTCTTCTCTATTGGATGCTTCCCTAGCTCCAATAATCCTCTCTTTGAACTCCATCTCATCTAAACTCTCTTCCCTTACTCCTCTTGTGGCTGGCCCTTCTTCTAGGGGCCTAGAGTCAGTTCTTACTGATTCTAGGCAGGGGGAGATTTTTGTAGAAGAAGAGCTGCCTCCTTTTGATAGAGAAGAGCTGTTAGTTTCAGAAATTCAGCCTACAGATAGAGAGTTTGTTCAGCCTCCAGTTGAAGAATTTACAGTGGCAGTGCCAGCATGCTTTTTCCAAAGGTTTTTCAGCCCATACAGATTATTGCTTCCTGAAGATCTGTCTAGGGCTATTGTTCCCTTTTCTGCTGCTGCTGCTGTTATTTTTGATGAAATGATCCTTGATGATGATGCAGTGGTAGCTGATGCTCCTGTAAATGATTCTCTTGATCATAGTGCTGTTGCTGCTCCTGCTTGTTCTAATGTTGATATCAGTACTGTTGATCATTCTGTTGATGATATGACTGTTGATGAGTTGCCCAACACTTCTGATGCAGTGGAAGCCCTTGCTCCTGCAATTGTTCCTGAAGTTGTTGTTTCAGTTGCAGTGGTAGCTTCAGCTCCTGCCAAATCAGTTGAAGATGTTGATTCTGATATTGTTTTCTTAACAGTGGTAGCTGTTGCTCCTGTTAGTTCTATTTTTCCAGAGGCAGTGGTAGCTGTTGCTCCTGCCAGTTCTATTATTTCTCAAGTCTCTGATGCAGTGGTAGCTTCTGCTCCTGCTAATAAGATCTATCCAGCCAGTTCAGTTGAGGCTGTAATATCTGAAGTTATCAGTGACTTAGCTGCTCCTATGTCTGTTGCACCTGAAGCCATTTCTTTTCCTGCAGTGTTAGATACATCATCTACACTGACAGCTGCTTCTGTTCCTGTTTCAGGAATTGCCTCCAAGAAGGATTTTTATGATCCTTATGATCATGTGCAAAGCAGCTCCTCTGATGAGTTTGCCACTAGCTCAGATGATTCATCTGCCACCATTGCTAAAAAGAGAAAAGCTAGAAGCAAAGCTCTAAAGAGAGTTCCAATGGAAAGGGCCACTGACCATGATACTCCCTATCACATTCTTCACAACTGTGAGATTACAGAGCCTGGATGAAATATTCCAAGAACCAACTCAAGGCTATGAAACAGAAGAAAAAGTATTTCAAAGGCCCCTCTAAATCTATTCTTCCTCCTCCTCCTCCTCCATCTTCTCCAGATGCAGGAGGCAGTGCTAACCTGTCAGCAAACCTCCACATCCTCCTTCAAGGCAAGACATATCAATCCAGGAGAGGACAAAGAGGTAGCCAACCAAGAGGTTATCAACAAAGAGGATCTTCAAGAGGAAACCAATCAAGAGGTCAAGCTAGACACCAGCCATATCAAAGGGGAGGAAAGACTATTGCTTCAGCCTCTGGTCCTTTTCCCTTCAAGCTCAATGATGGTGTAAGGCAAAAACCTCCTCCTTCAGATCAAAGCAACAAATATGAACCTCCTGTCCCTTATGATGATCCAGTCAACAATCCTACTGCTTGGAAAGCTAGAATGGCTGAGCTTGCTGCTCTAGACCTGATTAAGAAGAATAAAGAAAGAGGACTGGACACATCAAATATCAGTACTATGTCTGAGCAGAGAAGACAAGAATTGGACAAATACAACTCCAGTAAATTCTTTGAATTTGATAGGTACATGGAATTGCATCCTGCTGCTGTTCCTCCCAGTGGAAAAAAGCATAATTTCCTTGGGTACTTCTGAGGATTACAGATCCAGGAAAGATATTGCCAATCCTCAAAGAGAAATCAAGTTCAAGAAAAGCTTTGAAGAAGAACCAAAGAAGAAGTAATGTAAGATGGCTCTACCTCTCTACAACTGCCATAAACACTTTTGATATTTATATATCTGCTCCTGCTCCTATCTGTGGTTTATGGTTTTATCTGTGTTTTAATCTTCTGTATGCATTTTATTTCCTTATAATCATGTGAATAGTAATCTAATCCAAATAGGGGGAGATTGTTGGAACACCCTTTTTATATTTGGGTCAGGATAACTATGCTAAGGATTCATGACCTCATTGTATAGCATAGGTCATTGAGTGTGAGTTTAGAACTTAGGATATTTGAGAATTTAGTTCTGCTCAGCTCGACGGATAGTCGACCCCAGCTCGACGTGTCGTCGTCCTCAGCTCGACGCGTAGTCGACCGCTGCTCGACGCATAGTCGATCGCAGCTCGACGCAGCGTCGTCCTCAGTTCGACGTAACGTCGACTTCAGCTCGACGTTGTAACATCCCATTTCCAACTAGACCCCTAAGAGTGATTTTGTCATGGCAAAACCCTAGAAAGCCCAAGGAAGAGCCAAGTGAACCTGGTAGTGTGAATAGGGCCACTGTGGTCTGCACTTAGCAGATCCCTGAACCTTGATTTAAAAGTGATCATGAGGCTTCACTAAGACTCCAAGACCCCACCCATACCCTCATAGACCTAGTGAGAGGTCAATGGGTCACCAAAGACCCATGGAGGGCATTCAACAGACCCAAGTTGACCAAAGTCAACTATAACCCTAGCTAGGTCAAATTGACCTACACAGGGGTCCATTTCAGTCCATTAGCCAAATATACCCCACCAATACCCTTATAACCCTAGGAAGAGGTCAATGGGTCACTAAGGACCCATGGAGAGCAGTCAATGGGGCTAAGTTGACCAAAGTCAACTATAGCCCTAATTGGGTCAAATTGACCTACACAAGGGTCAATTGCAGTCCCTTAGCCCAATAGACACCACCTCTACCCTCATAAGCCTAGTGAGAGGCCAATAGGTCACCAAGGATCCATTGGGACCAATCAAAGGGGCTAGTTTGACCAAAGTCAACCCTTAACCTAAAATGGTCAAAATGCCCTAGTTAAGGGCCAAGTGACCTTCAAGGGCCAATACAACCCCACCATGACCCTAGGGGAGGCTAATGGGTCACCAAGGACCTATTAAGGAAATATCAAGGATCAAATTGACCTAGGTGGGCCCTAGTCCCACTTTGGGTCAAGTTATCCCAAATGGGCTAACTCAAGCTCAAGCCTATTTCATTAGGGCTAACCTTGACCCAAGTGGCCAAATAGATTGGTAGGCTGACATGTGACATGTAGGAGCCCAAATTTCAGGCTTGATGACTAGGAGAGAGAAAATCATCCATGGAGGAGAGAGAAAGAGAAGGAAGAGAAGGAAGGAGGACTTTGTGCTCCTCCTCCCCCCTCCCCAACCACCCCATTCATTTCAGAAGGACAAGGGGGAGTCCAGCAGTTTTTTTTGACTGGCTGGAGCAAGCTCACCACCTCCACCACCCCTAGCCGCCAACCTTGACTTTGCCAAAAATGGCACATGCCATTTCAGCCACCTAACACCTCCCCTCACCTCTTTAAAGGCTCCAGCAAGGTCCAAGGATGAATCCCCACCATTTCCCTGAAGAAACCAAGACAATTCTGCCTTTTTGAGCAAGCCGACCACCACCGGCCACCACCATGCCAATCTGGCGTTCAGCCAGGCTACAGCCGCCCAAAAAGGTCCTCCTCCACTCCTTCTCTCATGGTTAGATCGTAGAAATCTATAGGGCCAAGGTTCGGGCTCGATTGAGCTAGATCCAAATTTCAAAAATCATGGATTTTTCATGAAAATACATCCTATCGGGTTCGCCGGAATAGGGCTTTCCGGCGGCGTGCCGCCGCCTGGAGGTAGCCCCGACCACCACGAAGGTGTCGGCGGCGGTGGCAGGCCGGGGAGGTGGCCGGATGGCCGGAGGCAGCCGTTGGAAGTCGCTCCAGGCGGGCTGAATCGGGGCCGTTGGCTAGAGCTAGACGATAAACCGGATGCCGTCCAGGCTGCGCCAAGATTCGTGCTGGGCAGATTTTAAACTATAGCTATGATATTTAAATCATTTCATATTCTGTCACAGGATTTCTATTTATTTGCTTTAATTATTAAAAATATTTAGAGTCATTTTCAGAAAAATGGTCAACATCAAAAACCTAGCCCTATGAGTCTACTGTCTGGTAAAATTGGTTGAATCAATTTGGGTGACTGGTCTGACCAGGGCACCCATTTTGGTGGGTCTATACAAATGAGTAGGCAGACATTAAACTAGCTGCTGCCCACTCTTCATCCTTGGTCCAAATAAGCTGAAATTTGGGCAGGGACTCACCCTACCTATACCTAGACCCTTGCCCAAAAATGGGAATTTTTGGGAATAATTATTCCTATAGTTTTTGTAAATAATTTAATTATTCTAGGGTAAATTAAATTAGGGGTCAAATGAAGTCCAAATTCAACCAAATTTTGGTGGGATGGTTATGAGGTCAATATAGACCTCTGGTTAAAATTCCATTAAGTTTGGAGTTGATTTGAATATGATTCAAGCAAACCCTAGCCTTGCCACTAAGAAGGGTATTTTGGTCCAAAAAGTAATTTTGGCTTTTAGTGACCTATTCACCTCAACAGAGGCTCAAATTTTGTACACTAGTTGGGATGACAAGATACACCTCCCCAAGGAAATTTGGGGGCAGTGGAGTTGGTTTGGCCCAAGCTCCTAGGTCAAACCCTAAGGAAGGGCTTTTGTACCTTGTGAAGGGCATATGGCCAAATCACCTTGTATGGCCATGAAATTTGTAGGGATAGAGTTTTGGTAACTATAACCCTCTGGTAAAATTGTTAGGACATTTTGGAAGGTTTATGACCCTAAAATCCCTAACCCTAGTTTAGGGCACAAATATCCTAGGGTTGAAGTGGGCTAGCTAAACACCTCAAACTAAGATGAAACTTTGGTAGATTGGTCTTAAGGACATTATGGGCCTCTGGTATTTTAATGGGGAATTTTGGGTCAATAATTTAGCACATCATTTGTAACACAAGAAAGGCTTAAATTAAGTAAATAATTTATTATGCTACCTCTGACCAATGAGAGGTCATGAAATTTTTGCAGAAGATGGTTGAAAGCATATAGAGTTTATATAAATTTTATAAGAATTTTTGGACAAGTATATGAGGTAGTTAGTTCACAAATTGTCATGTGATGGAATTATTCAAAATTCATTTAGGCCCATTTACAAATAAATAAATTATGAAATTTGGCCCAAACCATGTATATGACATTAGATTCATAATTGAAATTTCCCTGAATTTTTGGAAGCAATATAGTATTTTATATTTATTAAATGAATTTCCAAGGATTTAAATGAATATTTGATTTAAAGATAAAGCTTTACTGAAAAGAAATATATATTTTGGAAGATAGGTTATATCATTATTCTGAGTAACATATAAAATTTGTAAAATGATTCCTTGAATGAAAGTAGTACTTCATGTTCATTTTTGGAAATCTTAGACATTAAAATAATTAAATAAATTATCAAATAAGTAAGGAAAATTTTGGAACTCTGGATTTAGAACTAAAAGGTCATAATGAACCTCCATTAATTATTATAGGGGTGTAGGATGATTATTTTATATACATCCCATTTTACATGAAAAATTGACTTGGTGGTCTGCAATTAGCAATTTTGGATTTAGTTTGTTTAAATCATTGTGAGCAATTTAACTACTGTATAATTATGACGTTTGGCCAATGAGATTTTTAAGACAATATATACTGTAGAGAATTAATTAAGAATTTTCGGATGAATATTTATTGCACTTACTTCAATAATAAAAGGAAATGGATTATTATCAAAAATTAGATTAGTGTCATCTGAATACTTGAAAAATTGTCATATCTTTGATTTATTGTTAAATGGTTATTTAGAATTATCATGAATTTATGAATCTATATACCTCTCTGAAAAGTGCACTTCATGCTCAATGGGTAGCCCTTAGAAGCTTTACGAGAATTAATTAAATATCAGAATACTTAGAAAAATTACAATATTTTGGATTTAGTCCATTTGCATCATGATATGTCTCCAGAAAATAATTCAGGGCATTTGGATGATTATTTAGAATACCCCATATCCGGTTCAACGTATCGTCTAAGTTGGTGTGCATATAGCAAAATTGCTAAATGGAATAAGTCAAGGTCGGGGATAGTTATTGGAGTTAGAACTGTTAATGTGGATGATTTCCCATTAGAGAGAAAAGAAGAGGAGTGAGAGTGGGTTGGCTAGTGTTAGGTGGTGCGTGTGATCGACGAAAAATCGTCTTTCTCGTAGTAATTAGGGAGAGTCAAAACTTCGTCGTAGGCATAGAGTAAGTAGTAAACTTAGGGTTTCACACTTTCCCACCACAGTGTCCCGGGTGATAGTATAGGTTACTTGGGCAATAAGCCCAGTAGTTGTGATAGTGGTCTGGCAAGCTTTGGCTCGGTAGTAATTATGACGGACGGATTGTCCGGGGAGCTTTAGCTCGGTTGTTGATTACGACGGACATGATAGTCCGGGGAGCTTCGACTCGGTTGTAGATTATGACGGACGGTTAGTCCGGGAGCTTCGGCTCGGTTGTAGATTGTGATGGACGGGATTGTCCGGGAAGATTCGGCTCGGTTATTTATGGACTCATAACTATTGCATTCATAAAAGGTATAAGGTGGTGGGTCTTCGATATTGGGGAGTTCGTTGCCCGACACCAATATCGTTGACTCGGCAGGTGTGTTTTTACACTTCGCCAACAGAAGTCCGGTGTGCCAGCCGGCAAGAGTACGCAGACGTCCGCTTAGTGCACCAAGCGTTGAGGCGTACGATAGGTCAGACCGGTAGTGCAAATACTGGTTTTGAGGTGGGCGAGGCCCAACCCACCGCTTCCGTCTGCCACTACGGAGGTATCCTGGGAGGTAACGGCTCTGAAAGGGGGAACTAAAGGTCTGTGTACACAGGTCGAGTGGGTGAGTTGCACTTGCATGTTCACATCATGGCATAAATGAATTTCATAGCATAAACCATCGCATATAACCAGACACCTAATGTATAAGCGGTATGGGACGCTCTATACATTAGGCCTTGCAAAACGACCCTTGGCTATAAGTTCGTGTGAGCGTGCTTATAAGTTAAGGTTCTCTTTCAATATTATAAACCTGCTAATAGAACCGACACCCTATCGTATAAATCGGTGTGGGACTTTTTATACGATAGGAGCCCTGCAAAAGATCCCTTAGCTTATGTGTACTCGCATAAGTTAAGGTTACTTATTTATTTTGGTACGTTTATTGCCATGCTTACACTGTTAGTTTAGTTCCGCTGCCATCTGAAAGTTGTATACTCTCCACCTTCATGTCCTTCCCTTTCCTTCTCCCCGCTCGGTACTTTAGGAGCCATGGGGGAAGGGGTGGGGGACGATAGGACTTAGTCTTTTAGACTAACGGTTTTCGAACCACATCATTTAGGGGACCACCGAGCCCAGCATGGAAGAGCAGCCCCGGAGGTCGGCACGCTTGGAGATCGGACAGTCTAGCACTGGAGTCCAGACAGCAGGGACAGTGAGTCCCGAACTATAGTAGCTGTATTAGTTTGCTTCCGCGATGAGTGATATGTAGTGAGGACTTGATGTACGGGCATAAGCCCGTGATTTTATTATATATACTATCTGTGCGCTCCCTTCGTGGAGTTTATTTTCTTATATGTGATATTTCTGTGGACTATCTGACATACTTATGCTACAGTAGAGATTCGAATTGGCCGGCAGAATCGGCGTCTTGTAGTGACGACCTTCCGGGTGCGAAGGTATCACCGCAAGGCGGCGGTTTCTGGGCCTAAGACCCCGGTGTCGAAAAGAAAAAAAAAATGGGGGGGTCTTACAAGTGGTATCAGAGGAAACCTCGATCAGCTAAGTAGCAGTCCACTACCCTGGGCCACCCCCGCTCGAGTTTTAGTTTGGGGACAAACTAAGCAGCGGAAGCAGTGGTGGGCCCATATGGAAATCACATGAAAATTGTCCACTTTTAGTTAAACCTGTGAGACTTCTTATAATTGTCTTCTATAACGCAGCCCCCAGCGCAGCCAACACCACAAGGCGGAGTTCAGCAGACTCCGACTGTTGCACCACCTCCCCCGGCCCCCACTCCATTCTTACATTCGGAGATGGGTCAAACGCTGACGGCCATTCTAGATGCTTTCAAGCTCAGCAGGTTCGGCTCCGCAGCCGAACCCGGGGGCCAATTGGATGAGCATTTTTCGAGGACTCTCTCCTCCATCTTACTTGGGGACAGAATCCGCTGTACGGACAGAGGAGTGGCTAGATATTATGTATGAAATGCTGACTGGGATACGATTCTCCTGGGAGGAGAAGGTGGCCTTGGTTGTCTCCTGCCTAGAGTCTCACGCAAAGAGGTGGTGAAGACGCTGCTGGATACAACATTTGCTGATAGGAGGTTACAGAAATCTCCTGGGAAAGTTCAGGATCGCTCTCCTGGAACATTTTGTTCCACAATCAGCCAGGGATGAGTTGGAGGAACGGTTCTTACAGTTGAAGCAGGGTACCAGGACGGTGGTAGAGTACCATCGGGAGTTCGACCACTTAGCTCGCTACGCGGATTCGTATCAACTAGATGAGGCGGCTACACAAAAAAGTTTTATAAGGGTCTACGAGAAGACTTGAGGGAGGCCCTTCTGTTCGTTTCTGATGGACCTATCTCTCGGATCTTGGAAATGGCCAAGAGGATTGAGGCCGATTGGCACACCACTCGGGGTCGAAAAAGGCCAACAGAGGACCAGGGCCGGGGAGCCCGGAATGATCAGCGGCGGGGCCGCATCACAGATGGGAGAGAAGGAAGAAGAACAGAAGACCAACCTCGTCAGGAAATAAGACGAGAGCCGAGGGAGCCGGTGGTACTGCTCCTCAACCTCTTCAGATGAGGGAGGCACCAAGACCCGGGGGCATGGCATTTCCCCCACCAGAGTGCTACAACTGCCATCAAATAGGGCATATTCGGAGAAACTGCCCTATGAGGGAAGCACCTCTACCAACACCACAGGTTGCCCCGCATGCCCAGCAGTTTGGAGGACGAGGACGTGGTCGAGGACGTGGTTTCCAGGGTGCAGATCATAGGCAGCAGAGGGAGCACATTTATGCACTGGATCTGGCTCAGCCCCGAACCCGGAGCAAGTAATCACTGGTACGTCTGAAAATTTTGGTTTTAGTTATTCCTCATGAACTTAAATTTTATATAGAAGTGACAATCTAGGAAAGAAAACCATAGCTAAGAATTCTGAGACATTTAATTTTTCCCAAAACCCCAGGAATAGTTTTCATCAGCGGCAAACCCGCTTATACTCTATTTGATACGGGTGCTTCGCACTCATTTGTATCGGAGGCCTTCATAGAAGGATTGGAAGGCGTAGAAAGATTCACGGGTCTGATGATGAGGATACGACTACCCGACGGATCAGAGTTGTTCACCTCTGCCCACTGCAACATGGAGGCAGAGATCGGCGGAAAGACGTTTGAAGCTCCAGCGACAATCATAAAGATGCCAATCTTTGATTTGATCCTAGGAATGACGTGGTTGAACTGGAATCACGCTCAGATCGATTGCTCATCCAAGAGTTACCGTAAGACATGGGGATTCATACCTCGTCATTGAAGGTACAAAATCTATTCCCCCTCTCATACTGTCATCTGTACAAGCGTTCAAGGCTCACTTACAGGGGAAGAAGTGTATGAAGTAATATTTGAGATGACTGAGATCAAGGTCTCCACCTCGGATATTCCAGTGGTGCGAGATTTTGCTGACGTATTCCGAAAACTGCCTGGGCTACCCCCGCACCGGGAGCAGGATTTCCGGATACAGCTGATGCCGGGGGCTAAGCCAGCAGCTAGGGCCCCTTACCGGATGGCCCCGAAAGAATTGACAGAGTTTCGAAGCAACTCAAGAACTGGTGGAGGCTGGATTTGTCCGACCGAGCTCTTCGCCTTGGGGAGCCCCGGTCTTGTTTGTTAAAAAGAAGGACGGAACTCTGAGACTGTGCATCGACTACCGAGCTCTAAACCGATTGACAGTCCGAAATACGTATCCACTACCAAGGATAGATGAGCTGTTTGACCAGCTAGAAGGGGCGCACTTCTTTTCCAAATTGGATCTGAGATCAGGCTACTACCAGTTACGGATCCAGGAAGAGGACATTCCGAAGACTGCATTCAGTAGCAGATACGGACTATACGAATTTACTGTAATGCCCTTCGGGCTCACAAATGCGCCGTCAGCATTTATGAGCCTTATGAATCAGGTGTTCAAGGAGTATTTAGATATATTTGTCATCGTGTTTATCGATGACATCCTCATTTACTCAAGGACAGAAGAGGAGCACACACAACATCTGACGCTGACTCTGAAGAAACTACGGGAGCACAAGCTTTATGCAAAGATCAGCAAGTGCCAATTTTGGTTGAAGGAGGTGGCCTTCCTAGGCCATATCATCAGTGGTGCTGGGTTAGCAGTGGACCCGGCCAAGATCCAAGCAATTTGGGACTGGCCACAATTAAAGACGGCCACAGATGTACGAAGTTTCCTAGGGCTTGCCGGATACTACCGGAAATTCGTAGAGGGATTCTCTCGTATCGCCCTCCCACTCACATCTCTGACAAGGAAGGAGGTGCCCTTTACCTGGACCCCACGGTGTGAAGAGGCTTTTCAAGAGCTAAAGGGGCGACTCACTTCGGCCCCTATACTTACCCTCCCTTCAGGAAGGAAGGATTCCAGGTATACACCGATGCCTCCTACCAGGGCATGGGTGCGGTACTTATGCAGAATGGCCATGTGATAGCCTATGCTTCTCGGCAGCTGAAGAAGCACGAGCAAAACTACCCAATCCATGACTTGGAGATGGGAGCGGTTATTTTTGCACTAAAGGTCTGGCGTCACTATCTATACGGTGTCCACTGCGACATATACTCCGACCACAAAAATTTGAGGTACGTGGACACGCAGAAGGAGTAAATATCAGACAGAGACGATGGGTGGAATTTTTGGCAGACTACCAGTACGAGATGCACTACCACCCGGGAAAGGCGAATGTGGTAGCAGATGCATTGAGCCGAAAGACCGCGCAAACACTGAAGTAGGAACACCATTGATGTCCTTGGAGTTGATTCAGACGTTTGATAAAATGCAAATATCCCTGGTATCCGAGGACCACCTTGGGCTGTACCAGGAATACCTGTCATCGTTAATCGCCACGGATGACATACGAGAGCGGGTCAAGGATGGACAGAGACAGGATGCCCAGCTAGAGCCGGTATTCCGGTCCTTAGAAGCAGGCACTGCGGGAGATTACACGCTGAGAGATGATTTAGTATGCTTCAGAGGACGGGTCTACATACCAGAGGGAGGCCAGATCCGGGAAGACATCATGACGGAGGCTCATTGCAGTCGATACTCGGTACACCCGGGTATAACGAAGATGACTGCAGATCTGAAGAAGACTATGTTCTGGCCCGGCATGAAGAAGGATATCACCTACTTCGTGACCGTTGCAAGGCGTGCCAATTGGTCAAAGCGGAGTGCAGAAACCCCGCAGGATTGTTGCAGCCACTCCCAGTACCAGAGTGGAAGTTCGATGATATCGCCATGGACTTTATACATGGACTTCCTCGATCCAGGACAAGGAATGATTCGATATGGGTGATCATCGACCGATTGACGAAGGTGGCAAGGTTTATTCCAATCAGGAAGGATGACTCGGTGGGGGTGCTAGTCCGGAAATTTGTGGAGCAGTTCGTCCGTTATCATGGTGTCCCCAAGACGATTGTGTCGGACCGAGATGGACGATTTACTTCCAGAGAATGGAGGTCGGTGCAGACCTACTTGGGCACTCGACTAACATTCAGTACAGCTTTCCATCCCCAGACAGACGGACAAACGGAACGAACTAACCGGACTCTGGAGGATCTACTATGACTCTGCGTATTAGATCGCGGTGAACCGTGGGAAAAGTTATTACCACTGATTGAATTTTCGTATAATAATAGCTACCAGTCCAGTATTAAAATGGCTCCTTATGAGGCGTTGTATGGACGAAAGTGCAGGACTCCTCTGTCATGGATACAGGACGAGGACCCTAAGGCTTTGGATTCGGAATTTGTCGAGGACACCGAGGCTCAGGTAAGATTGATACGGGACAGGATGCTGGAAGCACAGAGCCGGCAGGCCAAGTATTACGACGCTCGGCACCGTCAGGTGGAATTCCAGGTAGGAGATCAGGTGTTCTTGAAAATCCGACCCATGCATGGAGTTACTCGGGTGCGCGGACAAAGGAAGAAGCTCAGCCCAAGATACATGGGACCTTATAGGATCCAGGAGCGGATCGGTCCCTTGGCATACAGGCTGGAACTGCCACCGGAGCTGGCAAGTCTGCACGACGTATTCCATATATCCTCTCTTAGGAGAGCTCTACTCCGTCCAGAGCAGCAAGTTATGACCACAGATGGACCGATAGCATCTGATCGGTCAGTTCACCTAGAACCAGTCCGGATTGATGACAAAGGGGTACGAGTTCTACGCCACAAGAAGGTCCCGTTAGTCAAAGTCCTGTGGAGAAATCACGGAAGAGAGGAGCACACATGGGAGCCCCAGGACTTGATGCGACAAAGATACCCGGAACTCTTCAGTCAGGTATTCCTCGCAACCGCTCAAGATGTTCAGTTCCCTTCATATGTTTAATTAGTAGAACAAAAATTTCAAGGATATGGACTAATCTTTTGTTTATTGGGGTCTAGATTTTTGCCATTTGGGCTAAACTTTTGTTTATTGGGGTCTAGATTTTTGCCATTTGGGCTAAACTTTTGTTTATTTGGGGTCTAGATTTTTGCCATTTGGGCTAAACTTTAATAAACGCCCTAAACCTCACATGTTAAACACAGTGTCGTGGCATAAAACCTTCAACTCTCATGGGATGTTACAAGTTCTTCCTCCCCGATAGGAGTCCCCGTAGGCCCAACCTGGATTTCGGGGACGAAATCTTTGTTTTGTTTATTGGGATTTGTAACATCCCATTTCCAACTAGACCCCTAAGAGTGATTTTGTCATGGCAAAACCCTAGAAAGCCCAAGGAAGAGCCAAGTGAACCTGGTAGTGTGAATAGGGCCACTGTGGTCTGCACTTAGCAGATCCCTGAACCTTGATTTAAAAGTGATCATGAGGCTTCACTAAGACTCCAAGACCCCACCCATACCCTCATAGACCTAGTGAGAAGTCAATGGGTCACCAAAGACCCATGGAGGGCATTCAACAGACCCAAGTTGACCAAAGTCAACTATAACCCTAGCTAGGTCAAATTGACCTACACAGGGGACCATTTCAGTCCATTAGCAAAATATACCCCACCAATACCCTTATAACCCTAGGAAGAGGTCAATGGGTCACTAAGGACCCATGGAGAGCAGTCAATGGGGCTAAGTTGACCAAAGTCAACTATAGCCCTAATTGGGTCAAATTGACCTACACAAGGGTCAATTGCAGTCCCTTAGCCCAATAGACACCACCTCTACCCTCATAAGCCTAGTGAGAGGCCAATAGGTCACCAAGGACCCATTGGGACCAATCAAAGGGGCTAGTTTGACCAAAGTCAACCCTTAACCTAAAATGGTCAAAATGCCCTAGTTAAGGGCCAAGTGACCTTCAAGGGCCAATACAACCCCACCATGACCCTAGGGGAGGCTAATGGGTCACCAAGGACCTATTAAGGAAATATCAAGGATCAAATTGACCTAGGTGGGCCCTAGTCCCACTTTGGGTCAAGTTAGCCCAAATAGGCTAACTCAAGCTCAAGCCTATTTCATTAGGGCTAACCTTGACCCAAGTGGCCAAATAGATTGGTAGGCTGACATGTGACATGTAGGAGCCCAAATTTCAGGCTTGATGACTAGGAGAGAGAAAATCATCCATGGAGGAGAGAGAAAGAGAAGGAAGAGAAGGAAGGAGGACTTTGTGCTCCTCCTCCCCCCTCCCCAACCACCCCATTCATTTCAGAAGGACAAGGGGGAGTCCAGCAGTTTTTTTTGACTGGCTGGAGCAAGCTCCACCACCTCCACCACCCCTAGCCGCCAACCTTGACTTTGCCAAAAATGGCACATGCCATTTCAGCCACCTAACACCTCCCCTCACCTCTTTAAAGGCTCCAGCAAGGTCCAAGGATGAATCCCCACCATTTCCCTGAAGAAACCAAGACCAATTCTGCCTTTTTGAGCAAGCCGACCACCACCGGCCACCACCATGCCAATCCGGCGTTCAGCCAGGCTACAGCCGCCCAAAAAGGTCCTCCTCCACTGCTTCTCTCCTGGGTAGATCGTAGAAATCAATAGGGCTAAGGTTGGGGCTCAATTGAGCCCAATCGGGTTTTCAAAATCATGGAAATTCCATGAAAAATCCAACTCTCGGGTTCGCCGGAACAGTGATTCCCGGCGGCCTGGACGCCGCCTGGAGATAGCCCCGACCACCACGAAGGTGTCGGCGGCGGTGGCAGGCCGGGGAGGTGGCCGGATGGCCGGCGGCAGCCGTTGGAAGTTGCTCCAGGCGGGCTGAATCGGGGCCGTCGGCTAGAGCTAGACGATGACCGGATGCCGTCCAGGCTGCGCCAAGATTCGTGCTGGGCAGATTTTAAACTATAGTTATGATATTTAAATCATTTCATATTCTGTCACAGGATTTCTATTTATTTGCTTTAATTATTAAAAATATTTAGAGTCATTTTCAGAAAAAGTGGTCAACATCAAAAACCTAGCCCTATGAGTCTACTGTCTGGTAAAATTGGTTTGAACCAATTTGGGTGACTGGTCTGACCAGGGCACCCATTTTGGTGGGGTCTATACAAATGAGTAGGCAGACATTAAACTAGCTGCCCACTCTTCATCCTTGGTCCAAATAAGCTGAAATTTTGGCAGGGACTCACCCTACCCTATACCTAGACCCTGCCCAAAAATGGGAATTTTTGGGAATAATTTTCCTATAGTTTTTGTAAATAATTTAATTATGCTAGGGTAAATTAAATTAGGGGTCAAATGAAGTCCAAATTCAACCAAATTTTGGTGGGATGGTTATGAGGTCAATATAGACCTCTGGTTAAAATTTCATTAAGTTTGGAGTTGATTTGAATATGATTCAAGCAAACCCTAGCCTTGCCCTAAGAAGGGTATTTTGGTCCAAAAAGTAATTTTGGCTTTTAGTGACCTATTCAACTCAACAGAGGCTCAAATTTTGTACACTAGTTTGGGATGACAAGATACACCTCCCAAATGAAATTTGGGGGCAGTGGAGTTGGTTTGGCCCAAGCTCCTAGGTCAAACCCTAAGGAAGGGCTTTTGTACCTTGTGAAGGGCATATGGCCAAATCACCTTGTATGGCCATGAAATTTTGTAGGGATAGAGTTTTGGTAACTATAACCCTCTGGTAAAATTGTTAGGACATTTTGGAAGGTTTATGACCCTAAAATCCCTAACCCTAGTTTAGGGCACAAATATCCTAGGGTTGAAGTGGGCTAGCTAAACACCTCAAACTAAGATGAAACTTTGGTAGATTGGTCTTAAGGACATTATGGGCCTCTGGTATTTTAATGGGGAATTTTGGGTCAATAATTATAGCACATCATTTGTAACACAAGAAAGGCTTAAATTAAGTTAATAATTTATTATGCTACCTCTGACCATTGAGAGGTCATGAAATTTTTGCAGAAGATGGTTGAAAGCATATAGAGTTTATATAAATTTTATAAGAATTTTTGGACAAGTATATGAGGTAGTTAGTTCACAAATTGTCATGTGATGGAATTATTCAAAAATTCATTTAGGCCCATTTACAAATAAATAAATTATGAAATTTGGCCCAAACCATGTATATGACATTAGATTCATAATTGAAATTTCCCTGAATTTTTGGAAGCAATATAGTATTTTATATTTATTAAATGAATTTCCAAGGATTTAAATGAATATTTGATTTAAAGATAAAGCTTTACTGAAAAGAAATATATATTTTGGAAGATAGGTTATATCATTATTCTGAGTAACATATAAAATTTGTAAAATGATTCCTTGAATGAAAGTAGTACTTCATGTTCATTTTTGGAAATCTTAGACATTAAAATAATTAAATAAATTATCAAATAAGTAAGGAAAATTTTGGAACTCTGGATTTAGAACTAAAAGGTCATAATGAACCTCCATTAATTATTATAGGGGTGTAGGATGATTATTTTATATACATCCCATTTTACATGAAAAATTGACTTGGTGGTCTGCAATTAGCAATTTTGGATTTAGTTTGTTTAAATCATTTTGAGCAATTTACCTACTGTATAATTATGACGTTTGGCCAATGAGATTTTTAAGACAATATATACTGTAGAGAATTAATTAAGAATTTTCGGATGAATATTTATTGCACTTACTTCAATAATAAAAGGAAATGGATATATTATCAAAATTAGATTAGTGTCATCTGAATACTTGAAAAATTGTCATATCTTGGATTTATTGTTAAATGGTTATTTAGAATTTATCATGAATTTATGAATCTATATACCTCTCTGAAAAGTGCACTTCATGCTCAATGGGTAGCCCTTAGAAGCTTTACGAGAAATTAATTAAATATCAGAATACTTAGAAAAATTACAATATTTTGGATTTAGTCCATTTGCATCATGATATGTCTCCAGAAAATAATTCAGGGCATTTGGATGATTATTTAGAATACCCCATATCCGGTTCAACGTATCGTCTAAGTTGGTGTGCATATAGCAAAATTGCTAAATTGGAATAAGTCAAGGTCGGGGATAGTTATTGGAGTTAGAACTGTTAATGTGGATGATTTCCCATTAGAGAGAAAAGAAGAGGAGTGAGAGTGGGTTGGCTAGTGTTAGGTGGTGCGTGTGATCGACGAAAAATCGTCTTTCTCGTAGTAATTAGGGAGAGTCAAAACTTCGTCGTAGGCATAGAGTAAGTAGTAAACTTAGGGTTTCACACTTTCCCACCACAGTGTCCCGGGTGATAGTATAGGTTACTTGGGCAATAAGCCCAGTAGTTGTGATAGTGGTCTGGCAAGCTTTGGCTCGGTAGTAGATTATGACGGACGGGATTGTCCGGGGAGCTTTAGCTCGGTTGTTGATTACGACGGACATGATAGTCCGGGGAGCTTCGACTCGGTTGTAGATTATGACGGACGGTTAGTCCGGGGAGCTTCGGCTCGGTTGTAGATTGTGATGGACGGGATTGTCCGGGAAGATTCGGCTCGGTTATTTATTGGACTCATAACTATTGCATGTGCATAAAAGGTATAAGGTGGTGGGTCTTCGATATTGGGGAGTTCGTTGCACCGACACCAATATTGTTGACTCGGCAGGTGTGTTTTTACACTTCGCCAACAGAAGTCCGGTGCGCCAGCCGGCAAGAGTACGCAGACGTCCGCTTAGTGCACCAAGCGTTGAGGCGTACGATAGGTCAGACCGGTAGTGCAAATACTGGTTTTGAGGTGGGCGAGGCCCAACCCACCGCTTCCGTCTGCCACTACGGAGGTATCCTGGGAGGTAACGGCTCTGAAAGGGGGAACTAAAGGTCTGTGTACACAGAGTCGAGTGGGTGAGTTGCACTTGCATGTTCACATCATGGCATAAATGAATTTCATAGCATAACCATCGCATATAAACAGACACCTAATGTATAAGCGGTATGGGACGCTCTATACATTAGGCCTTGCAAAACGACCCCTTGGCCTATAAGTTCGTGTGAGCGTGCTTATAAGTTAAGGTTCTCTTTCAATATTATAAACCTGCTAATAGAACCGACACCCTATCGTATAAATCGGTGTGGGACTTTTTATACGATAGGAGCCCTGCAAAAGATCCCTTAGCTTATGTGTACTCGCATAAGTTAAGGTTACTTATTTATTTTGTACGTTTATTGCCATGCTTACACTGTTAGTTTAGTTCCGCTGCCATCTGAAAGTTGTATACTCTCCACCTTCATGTCCTTCCCTTTCCTTCTCCCCGCTCGGTACTTTAGGAGCCATGGGGGAAGGGGTGGGGGACGATAGGACTTAGTCTTTTAGACTAACGGTTTTCGAACCACATCATTTAGGGGACCACGGAGCCCAGCATGGAAGAGCAGCCCCGGAGGTCGGCACGCTTGGAGATCGGACAGTCTAGCACTGGAGTCCAGACAGCAGGGACAGTGAGTCCCGAACTATAGTAGCTGTATTAGTTTGCTTCCGCGATGAGTGATATGTAGTGAGGACTTGATGTACCGGGCATAAGCCCGTGATTTTATTATATGTACTATCTGTGGACGCTCCCTTCGTGGAGTTTAATTTTCTTATATGTGATATTTCTGTGGACTATCTGGCATACTTATGCTACAGTAGAGATCGAATTGGCCGGCAGAATCGGCGTCTTGTAGTGACGACCTTCCCGGGTGCGAAGGTATCACCGCAAGGCGGCGGTTCTGGGCCTAAGACCCCGGTGTCGAAAAAGAAAAAAAAAATGGGGGGTCTTACACAATGTGAGCTCTTGGGTTCTCAAGTAGTGATATACACATAGCGACACTTTCTAAACTTACCACTAATACTCAATATATTACCTTGACATCATCTGATTACCTCAAGACCTAGATGTAGTGGAGACACTATGCGCATTGGTTCTGGTGTGATTCATAAGGACTCATAAGTCTGAGTACTTGAGAAAGGATACATAAGCTGATAATTGTCGGGGTTAAGCTTATGAAGGCTAACTTTACTTAGAGTAATGGCCCCGAACACTTCACCGGCCTCCAAATGATAATTACTACCCTAATAAGGTAATTAACCATATTAATCTAATTTATTCTTAGGATGATTACTTAAGTTTGATATGAATCCAAAAGTAGGCCTGAAATTTAAAAAATGAAACTGCAAAAAATCGCAACATCGCACCGTTTTCGAAGCACACTTAATGGTTTGGTTGTGGTGTGGTTTTGGTTATTGGAAAATCGCAAGGTTTATATTGCGGTTCGGTTTTTTCCTTAACAAAACCGAATAAAACGCACCGCAATGATTATAATATTATTTTATTTTATTTTTTTTTTATTTTTATTATTAATATCTTATAATATATCTTACAAATTAATTAATATATCTTATAATATATTTATATTAAATGTTATAACATATCTTGTAATTATATAATAACTTTGATCACATGGAAGAGGGACTAGAAAATGAAGTTATGAATTGTTTGTCTTCATGGGAGATTAAAAAAAATCTTCACAATTACCTTGGACACATCTTCTAATGAAGTGGTGGGAAGACATATAACCAGAAAATGCATTGGATGGAGAAGTATCGTACTAGGACATGAGTTTTTGCATGTTAGATGTTCTTCTCATATTTTAAATTTAATTATGAAAGAGGGGTTGTTTGAATATAATGATTCAATTGAAAAGATCCAATTGACAGTTTAATATGTGAAGGGATCTTCTCAATGACTTGAGCACTTTAAAAAGTGTGTTGCAAATACAGAGATAGAGTGTAAAAATTTGTTATACCTTGATGTTGAAACTAAATGGAATTCCACCAATTTGATGTTAGAAACAACAGTAAAATTTGAGAGTGCTTTCAATGGGTTAGAGAATGCAACTTCATATACTAGTTACTTCCCTAATAGACCTCCTACTCCATTAGATTGGAAGAATGCTAGTCTATTTATAAATTCCCTCAAATTATTTTACACTGTTACTTTAAAGGTATCTGGTTCTAAATATTTGACTTCACATCTATTCTTTCAAAATATTATAATGATGGAGCATGTTATTAATTCAATGTGTGATAACACTGATTCATCAATGAATAGTATTGCTAACCGTATAAGGATTAAATCTGATAAGTATTGGGGTAGTTTAGAAAAAGTAGTGCATTTTTATATGTTGTTTTTGTGTTGAATCCTCAGTGTAAGATTAAACGTCTGACCAAGTGTTTGAATGCAATATAATGCTATAAAAACAATAACTATTGTTCAGTTGACTGAATTCACACTCTCTCGCTTATATGATCATGATAATGCAAATTTCAACCAAAATATTATTCGAACTTATGTTGGAAAATCATCAAGCTCTACATTGTGTATGGAAGTAGATGTTGAATTTAGCTTTTTGGAGTACAAAAAGAAAATGTGGTTGGATGATTTTGATGAAGAAGAACCTAAAATTTGTACATCTGAGTTGACATTATATTTAAATGAAGATGCACTAAAAATACAACTCAATTTTGACACATTGAATTGGTGGAAAATGAACTCATCAAGGTTTCCAATACTATCTGAAATTGTGATAGATGTATTGGCGATACCAATTTCAACTGTGGCATCTGATTTAACATTTAGTACCAGTGGCAGAATATTAGATCCATTTAGAAGCTCGCCAACACCAAAAATAGTTGAAGTTATTGTATGTTGTTGCGATTGGTTGTGTTGTAACACAAATCTCAATGAGATAGAAGAAATGATGATCGATAGGACTTGACGAAACCTTCTTGTTGTCTCGATGAATCGTTGAATGATCTCGACGAATCGTCGAGAGAACTCTATGAATGGACTTGACGAATTTCGTACTCGTTGTTCGATTACTCAAAGCCTGGAAAAAGTTACGGTACTTCGAGACTTGTACAGAGCGGCAAAATTAATGGGCTTGACTTTTCAAAGTATTATTTTTATATTATAACCAAGTTAGGTCAAATAAGGGAGTGACATGTGGCATGAATGGTCATTCCAAAAGTATGGGTGTCCTCAAAACCCTAATTTAACATGACTTCCTCAGCCAAAAGTAGATCATCGTCTTCTCCATCGAGCCGCCCCCTGGAAGAATGAAGAAACAGAACCCTACCGTAGGAAGCCGAACTTTATACTTACTCGAAGGACTTCTTCTTCTCCTTTATCATGCTAACATCTCCTCCTTTAAAGAACGAACAAATGGAACAGAACGTTGGAAGCCGATCACGCCATACTGCCAAGAAGGAGGACTCGGTCCATGGCCAAAAATTTGGTGAGCTTCCAACCCTCTCCCTTGGTGCTAGATCTTTAGATCCAAAATGTAGGAAAGACATCGGCTCAAGAGAACATGAGTTGGGAGTTTAATGGAGTTTTCCTAGGAAGGGACCACGCTAGAACTTTTGTTCTAGGACGCCGATCACCACAAGAATGTCTTCAATCATCTCCTCTCTTCATTACAAAGATGATGGATTTGATTTCATGAAGAATAGTGGTCTAATAAGGTAGAAAAAGGATGTGAGAACTTGAATGCTTTGTATGTTGTATCGAGGAAGAAGATGAATAGGAATTTTCACCTGGCTTTAAGAACCTTGCATAAATATCTTTCCGATTTGGGGTTTCCTGTAATTTTTGGTGGACTGTAGCTTTCCAAATTTAATTTTGGTAAAATGTGATACATAAAGGTGAGGTAATGATGTTTGGTTAAATTCTCATATATTAAATAACTAAATGCTTATGAGATTTGGTGGTTATGTAGCGATGATATTGAGATCTCACCTCGCCTGGTTAATAATTTTGGGAAGAGTAATTGCTACGAAGTTATTTATTGCCTTGCCTAAATCTCTTTGTGACATAAGTAGATATAAATGAAGATTGTAAAATGTGAGTTGGTGGAAACGATCGCTAATTTTGGTAAAGAGGTATGCCGAATATCAGAAAGGGGCTTGAAGAGAAATAACCCTTGATTAACTAATGAGCATGGTCATTGACCCCTAGTACCAAGGATACAATATTGTACACCAATAATCCTATATTAAAGTGGAAAAGGGACTCAGTGTGGAGACCTTGCGTGCTTACGAGCATGGACAAGATGCGATATGAAGGGACTCGATTGGAGCCCTTGGATGTTTGGATGCATGATAAAGTGTGGGTGGTTAACACACTGTGTACCATCCTGTGTTCAGGATTAATGTGGCAGGTCAACAGGTTTGCCAGTCGTCATACTGACGGAAGCCGACAGTGTACCTCGGACTGTTGGGCTGGGCTCTTTGGTGCATACTACCCAAAGACCCCTTCTGTGCATGTTAAGCCGGATGAGCTGGGCTCCTTGGTTTTTTACTTCCCAAGGACCCCTTCCGTGCTGTTTTGGATAGTTGGACTGGGCTCTTAGTACTCATATACCCAAGACCCCTTATGTGCCATACTACACAGGAGCTTCGCTGGTTGGAGGATGATAGTGTTGAGGCGTACGGAGGCCTATGCCTGGTAGTGTGTATGCCCGCCTAGAAATGGAGAAGCCCGCTCCACTATCACTGTTTGTCCACGACGGGTGATGCCTGAGAGGTTTGCCACCTCTCGAAAATTGTAACTAGAAGCCTATGTCGACATAGCAAATGTGTCTATGTGTAAGCATAAGTCAGTCATCATATTGCATTCATCTCAATGTATTACATTTCATCGCACAAGATCCTCATCATATAAATTTGTATGGACACTTTTATATGATGAGTTACTTTCTATTGCACCCGATCCTTAACTTATAAATTTTTATGGGAATCTTTATAAGTTAAGTTCAATTATGTACTTATGATTTGATATGCTGCTAGTGTAGATGTGTTTAATTATAAATGTTGATACCTACTGATGTTACCTGCTTATTAATGAAGTGTTGTTATATTACCTTAAATTGCTGGATTTGTCAATACACTCTCGTCACCTATTTGTTATATTATTATATTGTTCCCCTCTTTCTTTTCCTCCACCCGGAGCCTAAGATTCGTCAAGGTGAGCAGATATGAAGCCACTTAGTCTTTATGACTAATGGTTGTTACACCCATTTTTTTAGGAGGTCATCCCACCAACGGAGCAGCAGCAGCACCCCGCGCAGGAGGTAAATCAAGCCAGGGGGACAGAGCTTGATACTACGATGCCTTAACTCCCCTTGGTGACAGATGTGAGCCTTTTTTGAGCACCTTATTGTAGCCCTTCGGGCAAATTCTTGCACTCTTATATTATAGCAGTTGATGTAGCTTTCTGTTATGTTGTACTATTTTGGACATTTACTTTCTATGGATTATGACTTCGGTGTTCTTCTTTTAGGTTGGGTTTTCTTTGTGATATCCAAAATTAGCCAGCAAAATAGGCGACTTGTTGTACAGATTAACCCGTGTGTTGATGCTACCACAAGGCGGCTGTTCTAGGCATAAAACTCCCCTTGATCGTGTCCTATATTTTGTGAGGGGGGTTTTACAATTGGTATCAGAGCTCACCGATCCTATGATAAAGAAGTCATTAAACGTGGCATTACCCCTGCTCAATTATTCGTTTTGCGGATAAACTAAATTGGAGGAAGCAGTGGTATACCCATTTGTGATTTACACATAGTATGTCCACCTGTTACCCTACGTTCAGCCAACCTAACCCTAGATTCGTATTCTATGCATATATTTTGGTATATACAGAGCCAACGATAGGAATTCTTGTTCCTCCGATCCCTAGTCCATTCCAATGGTCGGAGCTGGTGCAGACCCTAACTCTTATTTTAAATGTCTTCGGGTATCAGCAGGTCCCGGTGCAGCAGCAGGCCCTGGGCTCCAATTGGATGAGTACCCTTCGAGCTCTTTCTCCACCCGCTTATCGTGGGATATATTCGGTTGTTTGCACTAAGGAGTGGTTGGATTATGTGCAGGAGTTTATGGTCGGAATCCGATGTCCAGCAAGTATGGCAGTCACCTTAGCAGTATCCGTCCTAAAATCGCACGCAAAGAGGTGGTGGAAGTCCCTTATGGGCTCCACTTTTGAAGGACGAATATACACTAACATCAGGTTGAATGAGTTCTCTGATGCTTTCCTAGAGCATTTCGTTCCCTCTACTGCTCGAGATGAACTCGAGTAAAGGTTCATGCAGCTAAAACAAGTTTCTAAATCTGTTGTGGAGTACTAACATTAATTTCAGCACCTTGTCAGGTTTGCTGACTCCTACGGCTCGGATGACCGCGCGTACGCAAAGCAATTCTACAAAGTTTTGTGAGACCCACTGAGGAGGGCTCTTTTGTTTATAGCTGACTAAAGCCTTGCTCAAATAATAGACATGGATAAAAGATTGGAGGCGGGCCATCTTGGGGTCCAAGCTAGTGGTAATAGACCGACATGAGTAATTAAGGCAGGGCTTAGTAGGAGGAGGCAGCTTGTCAGAGGTAGAGGAGGAAATCAAGGAGGAATCAACAGACTTTTCCACCAGATTACGATGGAGGTCCGGCCCCACAGTTAGCAGTAATCCCATTTCAGCAAAATCAGGTATATTGACATCCCAGAGAGCACTTTAGGGAAGGTTACTTCCATTCTCACCAGCCGAGACACATTTGGTGTTTTTTCCCACAACTAATTCGGAGTGTTCCAAATCGTCCGGTGTTTCCTCCAGCAAGTCATCGAGGACAAGGATGTGATCGAGGATGAGGACCCCAAGGTAGGAACTCTGGATTTGATTGTGAGCAGGTGTTTTCCTTGGATACAACTCAAGAGCGGGACCCACAGGACGTTATTGCAGGTATCTCGTAGTCAAATTGATATGTTTATAAGCATGCATGTTTTTGCACTAAAATTCTAGTCTTGAAATTGTTATAACTTAACATTTAGGCATCGTGACTGTTAATGGGAGACCTGCCCACACTCTATTTTATACCAGTGCCACCCATTCGTTTGTCTCAGTGGATTTCATGAAGGATCTAAATGGTATGCAACATTACACCGGAGTCATTTGGAGGGTATGCCTCCCAGATGGCTCTGAGATGACCTCGTCCACCAAGTGTGACTTGGAAGTATATATTGGAGGGAAGCTTTTCAAGACCCCTATAATAGTGTTGGGGTGCTAGAATTTGATCTTATTCTAGGTATGACATGGCTGGATTGGCATCATGCCAGGATTAACTGTGCGACAAGTAGATCACCTTGAGGCATGGAGATCCAGAGATCATCTTTCAAGGTATTAGATTCTCACCCCGAGTGTTGTTATCTTCTATACAGGCCATTAAGGCCCATAAGCAAGGGGATGCAGGATTTTCTTGAGGTTTTTCCCAAAAAGCTATCTGGATTACCCCCTCCTAGGTAAGTAGACTTCTAGATTAGGCTAGTGTTAGGTGCCAAGCTCATCTCTCGAACCCCCTACAGGATGGATCCAAAAAAACTAGCAGAGTTCAAGGTCCAATTGCAAGAGTTAGTGGAATCCGGGTTTGTTCATCCCAGTTCATCACCCTAGGGAGCCCCTATTTTGTTCGTTAAGAAGAAGGATGGATCATTGCGGTTTTGTATAGAGTACCGAGAGCTCAACCGACTGACAATGCAGAACACTTATCTTTTGCCCCGGATAGACGAGCTATTCAATCAGCTAGTGGGAGCGCATTGGTTCTCCAAGCTTGATTTGCTGTCTAAGTACTATCAGTTGAGGATACAGGAAGAAGATATCCAGAAAATCGTGTTTATCTCGAGGTATGGCATATACGAATTCACTATGATTCCATTTGGACTCACAAACGTCTGTTCTACATTCATGAGTCTGATGAATAGGGTGTTTGAGCTGTATTTGGATATTTTTGACATTATATTTATTGATGATATTTTGGTTTACTCGAGGACAGAGGAGGAACATGCAAAGCACTTGGCCTTAGTTTTGAAGAAACTAAAGGAGCATTGTTTGTTTGTTAAGTTCAACAAGTGCGAGTTTTGGCTCCAAGAAGTTGTTTTCTTGGGCCATATTATTAGTGGAGCTGGATTAGCAATAGATCCGACCAAGGTGAATATCGTGAAGGAGTAGTTGCCTTTGAGGACAATGGCTGATGTGCGAAGTTTTCTCGGACTTGCTGGGTACTATCGCAAGTTTGTGGATGGATTTTCGAAAATCGCTCTTCCCCTCACTACTCTAACAAATAAGGGTGTATCTTTTGTGTGGACACCCAGATGTGAAGCTGCATTTCAAGAACTGAAGGACCGACTCACCTCCGCCCCAATCCTCACCCTCCCATCTGGGAATGAAGGATTCCATATTTATATTAATGCATCCTATCAAGGCATGTGGGCGGTATTGATGCAGCATAGGCATATGATTGTGTACGCTTATGGACAACTTAAGAAACATGAAGTGAATTACCCAGTGCATGATTTAGAGTTGGGAGCAGTGGTCTTCACTTTGAATATTTAGAGACACTATCTATATGGCGTCCACTATGAGATCTTTTCAGATCATAAGAATTTTAAGTACATCCATACCCAAAAAGATCTGAACTTGAGACAGAGGAGGTGGCTGGAGTTTTTGTGTGATTATAAGTTTACATTGAACTACCACCCCGGGAAGACGAACTCGGTGGTGAATGCTCTAAGCAGGAAGGATCCCGAGTCAAGCCCCGAGTCCCAATTAATGGTTATGAAATTGGCTAAAGTACTTGAAGAGATGGAGATTACGCTGGTGTCTAAGGCTTATCTCGAGGCCTATACAGAGTACTTGTCTACCGTGAGTATAGTTTGTGACATTCGAGACTAGATTCAAGCATAACAAAGTAAGGATGCTGCTTTGGCACTAGTGTTCCAAGAAATTGTGGGAGGATCAATTGAGGGATACACACTAAATGAAGACCTCATTCATTTTCAAGGTAGACTTTACATTCTCCCAGGTTGTGGGATTCGGGAAGAAATCTTGAGAGAGGCCGATTGCAACCAAGTATTTGGTGCATCCCAAAATTGCCAAGATGTACACTGCCTTACGGAGGACCATGTTTTGGCCATGAATGAAGAGAATGTCATGTACTATGTTACACACGGCGAGGCTTGTTCGAAGGTAAAGGTGGAGTGCAAGAGCCCTGGTGGATTATCGCAGTCGTTGCCTTTCCCAGAGTGGAAGTTTGAGGATATTCCATGGATTTTGTTCACGGTCTTCCCCGATCTCACTCCGTAAATGATTCAGTTTGGGTGATTGTTGATCGCTTGACAAAGGTTGTCAGGTTTATCCCGATGAGAAAGGAGGCGCATGTTGATGTGTTGGTGCATCTCTTTGTGGATCAGTTTGTTTGATACCATGGGGTGCCCAAGACAATAGTCTCAGACCGTGATGGTTGCTTCACCTCTAAGGAATGGAAAGCAGTTCAGACATATTTGGGCTCCCGCCTTACTTTTAGTACGACTTTTTACCCTCAGGCTGACGGCCAATCAGAGAGAACTATCAGAATTATGGAGGACTTGTCGTGGTTTTGCGTTTTGGATAGAGGAGAGTCATGGGGAGACTTTTACCATTGGTATAGTTTTCGTATAATAATAGTCACCAAGCAAGCATCAGAATGATGCCTTATGAATCACTCTATAGTAGGAGGTGAAAAACCCCTTTATCATGGGTTCAGGATGAGGATCCTAAGGTGTTGGGAGTGGAGTACATCAATGACAATGATGTTATGATTAGGTTGATCCGAGATCGCATGATAGAGGCTCAGAGTCAGTAGGCAAAGTACTATAATGTGAAACACATGATGGTGGAATTCTAAGTGAATGACAAATTATTTTTAAAGATTAGGCCAATGCATGGGGTGTTACGTATTCGTGGATGGAAGAAGCTCAGCATGCGATACATGGGGCCTTATATCATTTTGGAGAAGATCGGTCCCTTGACTTATAGGTTGGAGCTACCACGAGAATTGGAGAACTTACGCGATGTCTTTCATGTGTCTTATCTTAGGAAGGCGCTACTTCGTCCTGAGCAGTTTGCCACAGCTATATCTAGCCCCATGGCATTTGATAGATCTATTTCGCTATAGCCTATGCAGGTAATAGATACTGAAGTACAAAAATTGGGGCGAAAAAGTGTTCCTTTGGTAAAGGTCATGTGGTCCGACCATGGGAAAAAGGAGTACACTTGTGAGCATATGGATCTTATGAAGCAACGCTACCAGGAGTTGTTTTCCCAAGGTAAATTTAAACACTTACTTTGCATACCCCGCACTTTGTTGGCCGTAGACTTAACATCAAATTTCGGGGACAAAATCTTTTCATTTGTTTATAGGATTTGTAACGTCCCATTTTGACCTATACCCCACATGCAAGTTCTGTGTCTCCTTGAGTAGATGGTGGGCCCAGACAAAATGAGAGAAATCCTAAGTAGAATCGACGAACCCTTTGTGGGCACTCAACGAATCGTTGAATGATCCAGACGAATTGTTGATAGCACTCGACGAATGGACTTGGTGGGATTCATTTGTCCTGTCTTGATTACTTACTCGATGAATTTATTGAAAGGACTCGACGAATCATCGAAAGGACTTGTACTAATCGAAAGGACTCGACGAACTCATTGAAAGGACTCAACGAACTCATCAAAAGGACTCGACAAACTTATCAAAAGGACTCGACGAACTCATTGAAAGGACTCGATGAATTGTTGAAAGGACTCGATGAATTGTTGAAAGGACTTGTACTGATCGAAAGGACTCGACAAAACCTTCTTGCTATCTCGACGAATCGTTGAATGATCTCGACGAACCGTTAAAAGCACTCGATGAATGGACTTGACGAATTTCATACTCGTTGTCTTGTTTACTCAAGGCCTGGAGAAATTTATGGTACTTTGGGACTTGTACAGAGCGGAGAAATTAATGGCCTTGACTTTTCTAAGTCCTATTTTTATATTATAACCAAGTTAGGTCCAATAAGGGAGTGACATGTGGCATGAATGGTCATTCCAAAAGTATGGGTGTCCTCAAAACCCTACTTTAACGTGACTTCCTCAGCCAAAAGTAGATCATTGTCTTCTCCATCGAGCCACTCCCTGGAAGACGAAGAAATAGAACCCTACCACAGAAAGCCGAACTCTATACTTACATGAAGGATTTTTTTTTCTTCTTCTCCTTTATTGTTGTAACATATCCTCCTGAAAGAACGAATGAATGGAACAGAACGTTGGAAGCCGATCACGCCATGCCACCAAGGAGGAGGAATTGGTCCATCGCTGGAAATTTGATGAGCTTCCTACCCTCTTCCTTGTTGCTGGATCTTTAGATCCAAAATGTAGCAGAGACCTCGGCTCAAGAGAACTTGATTTGAGAGTTTAATGGAGTTTCCTAGGAAGGGACCACACTAGAACTTTCATTCTATGGCATCGATCGCCACAAGAATGTCTTCAATCATCTCCTCTCTTCATTACGAAGATGGAGGATTTGATTTCATGAAGAATAGTGGTCTAATGAGGGAGAAAAAGGAGGCGAGAACTTGAATGCTTTGTACGTTGTATAGAGGAAGAAGATAAACAAGAATTTTCACCTGACTTTAAGAACCTTGCAGAAATACCTTTCTGATTTGGGCTTGCCCGTAATTTTTGGTGGACTATAGCTTTCTGAAGTTTAGTTTTGGTAAACTGTGATACACAGGGGTGAGGTGATGATGTTTGGTTAAATTCTCTTATATTAAATAACTAAATGCTTATGAGATTTGGTGGTTATGTAGCGATGATATTGAGATCTCACCTCGTCTGGTTAATAATTTTGGGAAGAGTAATTGCTACGATATTATTTATTGTTTTGCCTAAATCTCTTTGCGACATAAGCAGATATAAATGAAGATCTTAAATGTGAGTCGGTGGAAACGAATGCTAATTTTGTTTAAGAGGTATGTTGAATATCAGAAAGGGGCTTGAAAAGAAATAACCTTTGATTAAATGACGAGCACGGTCATTGACCACTAGAACTGAGGATACAATATTGTACAACAATAATATTATATTAAAGTGGAAAAGGGACCCTGTGTGGTGCTCTTGTGTCTTTACGAGTACGGGCAAGATTTGGTATGAAGGGACTCTGTGTGGAGCCCTTGGATGTGTGGGTTATTTTTGTGTGTGGGTTAACACAATGTGTACCATCCTGTGTTGAGGATTGATGTCGCAAGTCAACGGGTTTGTCAATCGTCAAACTGACGGAAACCGGCAGTTGGACCTAGGACTGTTGGGCTGGGCTCTTTGGTGCATACTACCCAAAGAACCCTTCCGTGACTGTTGAGCCGGTTGGGGTTAGCCCCTTGGTGTTTACTTCCCAAGGACCCCTTCCGTGTTGTTTTGGACAGTTGGCCTGGGCTCTTGGTGCTCATCTACCCAAGACCCCTTTTGTGTCATTGTACGCAGGAGCTCCGCTGGTTGGAGAACGATAGCGTTGAGGCGTATGAAGGCCTGGGCCTGGTAATGTGTATGTCTGCCTTGTAGTGGAGAAGCCTTCTCCACTATCACCGTTTGTCCACGACGGGTGATGCCTTAGAGGTTCGCCACCTCACAAAAATGGGAACTAGAGGCCTATATCGACATAGCAAATGTGTGTGTGTAAGCATGGGTGAGTCATCATATTGCATTCATCTCATTGCATTGCATTGCATCGCACAAAATCCTCATCATATAAATTTGTCTGGGCACTTTTATATGATTAGTTACTTTCTGTTGTACCCGATCCTTAACTTATAAATTTGTATGATCATCTTTATAAGTTATGTTCAATTCTGAACTTATGATTTGATATGTTGCTAGTGTATATGTGTTTAATTATAAATATTGATACATGTTGTTGTTACCTGCTTACTAATGAAGTGTTGCTATATTTACTTGTACTACTGGATTTGTCAATACACTCTTGTCACCAGTTTGTTATATTACTGTAATATTGTGCCCCTCTTTTTTTTCCTCCGCCAGGTGCCTAAGAGTCGCTGGGATGAGTGGATGTGAAGCCACTTAGTCTTTATGACTAACGGTTTCTACACCCATTCTTTTTTAGGAGGACACCCCACCGACGAAGCAGCAGCAGCACCCCGCGCAGGAGGGTAGTCAGGCTAGGGGGACAGGGCCTGATACTACAATGCCTTCACTCCCCTCTGTGATCGATGTGAGCCTTTTTGAGCGCCTTGTTGTAGCCTTTCGGGAAAATTCTTGTACTCTGATATTACAGGAGCTGATATAGCTTCCTGTTAAGTTGTACTATTTGGGACATTTACTTTCTGTGGATTATGACTTCTGTGTTCTTCTTTTTAGTTGGGTTGGCTTTGTGATATCGGAAATTAGCCGACAGAATAGACGACTTGTGGTACAGATTAGCCCGTGTGTTGATGCTACCACTAGGCGGCTGTTTTAGGCATAAAACTTCCTCGGCCGTGTCCTGTGTTCCGGGAGGGGGGTTTATAGGACGCCTGGACCTCCTGCCATCTCCCCCAGCACAAGTTCCTTCTTCCCAATCATCAGCCACATCTTCCATCTGGTCGCATATTGCCCGGCTTCACCTCTGAGAAGGAATAGTGGTATTGATGTGTTTTAAGCGTCTTTGATGATAACATAAGGGTTTCTCTAGAGGAATGCGTTGACTCCATGAAACCTGATCTATTTAGGCTTTATTTGGTTCAGCAGAGGCGGGAGCACCCGGCGGATTGAAACCGGGCTTTGGAACCGGAGGGGGAGAGGCGTTGCTCTAAACGTCGTCTTTTCCCGTCCGTTCCTCCTTCCTGTGGGCGCAAACGGAGCAAACGGGGATGACGGATCATTTGATTACCTGTCATCCGGCGGCGTTTGCTCCAAACGGCGCCCGAAAACGCCTTAGTATCTGTTTCGCATGTCGAGAGGGTTTTGGAGACGATGTTAGCTCTTGGATTGGCTCCCGATTCTGAATGCTTCGCTTTTATCGCCTTTCTTTATGCTTCAAAGGATATTCATGGAAGGATCCAAAGGGTTGAACGTTTGATAAACACATTGGGATTTGATGATAAGAGCGCCTTCTTAAAGAATTTAGTCAGCTGCTATGTGCTTGCTGAAACTGCAAAAGGATTTCTTGACAATGACTGAATCAAGGATCTAGCCACTATGATCATTCTGAAATGTGATTTGGAATCATCGAAGGAGTGCCCTCCAATGGCAGAAATTAGATCGGATTTGGGATATTCAGTAAACTTTGATAATTGTTGGCGTTTGACAGTTGCAGTTGCATAAAAATATAGAAACACAAATTGCATGAGACTTTCAGATGCAGCAAGCTCAAATATTTCTACCTATTAGGCTCCGTTCGTTTCAACGACATTGGCATTTAAGTATTGACTTTCAATTCAATATCAATACACATGGGAAATGATATTGGATTTAAATCCAATTCTTTTGTTCGTCCGCATGAAGACTTTATATCATAGGAATTGACATTGATATTTTTTTATTGTTCGTTTGTAGAAAGACTTTCTGTCATAGGAATTGACATTGATCAATGCTATTAATGATCACAATTAAAAATCACAAATGCGATTTTTTAGCCCGATCGTGATTTTTTCTTGAGGCGTGATTTTTTCGCCCAAACTCAAGTTTTTCGACCACAACGCGAATTTTTTGACCGGACGTGAAATTTTCGCCCAAAAGTGATATTTTCGCCCAGACGTGTTTTTTTCGCCATGACGTGATTTTTTTCAATCTGATTTGATTTTTTCAGTCTGATTGCGAAATTTTCATATGAACGCGAATTTTTCGCCCGAACGCGATTTTTTCGTCCGCACGCGAATTTCATCGTCCGGACGCGATATTTTCGCCCGGACGCGATTTTTTCGCCCGGACGCGATTTTCTCGCCCGGACGCGAATTTCGCGCCCGGGCGCGAATTTCTCGCCCGGGCGGGAATTTTTCGCCCAAGCACATCTCCCGTACGCGATTTTTCGCCCGGACGCGATTTTTACTTCTCAAATCGAATTTTTCGCCCCGACGCGATATTTTCGCATCCGGGCGAGAAAATCGCGTCCGGGCGAGAAAATCGAGTCCGGGCGAAAAAATCGCGTCCGGGCGAGAAAATCGCGTCCGGGCGAGAAAATCGCGTCCGGGCGAGAAAATCGAGTCCGGGCGAAAAAATCGCGGCCGGGCGAGAAAATCGCGTCCGAGCGAAAAAATCGCATCCGGGCAAAAAATTCGCGTCCGGTCGAAAAATTCGCGCCCGGTCGAAAAATTCGCGTCCGGTCGAAAAATTGGGCGAAAAATTCGCGCCCGGGCGAAAAATTCGCGCCCGGGCGAAAAATGCGCGTCGGGGCGAAAAATTCGCGTCGGGGCGAAAAATTCGTGTAGGGGCGAGAAATTCGTGTAGGGGCGAGAAAATCGCGTCCGGGCGAGAAAATCGCGTCCGGGCGAGAAAATCGCGTCCGGGCGAGAAAATCGCGTCCGGGCGAGAAAATCGCGTCCGGGCGAGAAAATCGCGTCCGGGCGAGAAAATCGCGTCCGGGCGAGAAAATCGCGTCCGGGCGAAAAAAATCGCGTCCGGTCGAAAAATTCGCGTCCGGGCGAAAAATTCGCGTCCGGGCGAAAAATGCGCGTCCGGGCGAAAAATGCGCGTCCGGGCGAAAAATTCGCGTCCGGGCGAAAAATTCGCGTCCGGGTGAAAAATTTGCGTCGGGGCGAAAAATTTGCGTCCGGGCGAAAAAATTGCGTCCGGGTGAAAAATATCGTGGCCGGGCGAAAATATCGCGTCAAGTCCAAAATATCGCGTCTGGGCGAAAAATTCGCGTCTGGTCAAAAATATCGCGTCCGGGCGAAAAAACCGCGTGCGGGCGAAAAAATCGCGTTTGGGCGAAAAAATCGCGCGCAGGCGAAAAAATCGCGCCCGGGTGAAATAATCGTGTCCGGGCGAAAAAAACGCGTCCGGGCGGAAAAAAACGCGTTTGGGCGAAAAAACCTTGTTTGGCCGAATAATTCATGTTCGGGCGAAAAAAATTGTGTCTGATCGAAAAAATTACGTCTAGTTGAATAATTCGGCCCAGGCGACCAAAAATTGAATCGTAGCGAAAAATTTCCGTACGGGCGAAAAAAACACATTCGGGCAAAAAAATTGCGTCATAGAGAAAAAAATCGCGTTCGTGCAGAAATATCGCATTCGGGAGAAAAAAACCTGCCTGGGTAAAAAAAATGCTTCAAGACAAAAAATTACGTCTGGGCGAAAAAAGCGTACACAGACGAAAAAAACACGTCCGCGCAAAATTGCGTCCCGATGAAAAATTGCGTTCGGCCTAAAAAAATCACGTTCAGGCTAAAAAAATGGTCTCATTTTGGAAAACCGGACTGAATATCCGCCACTAGAGATAGATATTGAATCTATGAGTTTTTAGATTACGGTGAATATCGACGACTTTCCATCAGAAAGCCAATTCCAATTTAAAATTGTTGATACGAACAAGAGAAATGACATTCATATTCTCAAAGTCAATACTTCAATATCAATGTCTGTGAAACGAACGGACCCTTAGTGTTTTCTTCATTATCAGTGATATTTGTTTGTTTTCTGAAATGCTTTCTTCATTATCTTTAGACATCTAAATTCTCCGACCGAAAAGCCAAGATATTCTTACCTAGCAATAATGTATTGTTTTTTTAATTGAAAAATTTATCAAAAATCTAAATCTTTTACTTGGTGTTCGGATCGGATGAAAATCCTGTGTTCCGTCATTGTCGGTGATGTAATATCTTTATGTGACCAAACAATGAAACTGGATTTAAACCAAAGGTCAATTCTTGCGTGTATGAATATTTAATTAAAAAATAATTTTTTTAAATCAATCTCTTTCAAACAAACAGACTTTAAATGACATCATTGACCCCAAACATAATTTGAGGTAAGTGTCAATAGACAGTCAAGAGAATTTAACATCAAAACAAGCAATGGTGGCATTTTAGCCTTTACTAGGATAGGAAGAAAATGCCGCCAAACTAAGTGGCCTTGATTGACTAAATTGAGAGGAGATCTTGCGAGGAAACTGTCACGAAAATCAAAATTTATGAACAGACTAATTGGTATTGAGTGTCTACTCATATTTTTTATTAAAAAAACAGTGGATTACGTGTGTAAGGATGATAATACTTGATTATCACTCAAACAATGACTATGTATTATAATGAGTCATAAGTATCTTCTATATAATCGTTTGTATCTATATGGTGCGGAGCGCTCAAGGCTTCGGTAGATCGGACTAAATTGAAACGTCTTAGTCTAGGAGCAGTCGAGATCGCACACAATCATGATAAGTAGAAAGTTGGGGGGAAAATTTACCATGAAAAACCCTTGAACTGAGTGAAAAATCATGTGGCCGGATCTGTGCCGACCAAACCTCTATTATTTGCTAAGTTGGTGTACAGAGTTTCTTTGAAGAGCTCGAGGGCGACTAGCCGCCTCTCGTTACAGTTTTTGAGAGAGTGTGTGTGCTGGGCTCGGAGGGTGACATGCCACCTCACACGGAGTTATGAACTTCTACTTGAGCAGCGAGGGATGAACTCGTCGTGCTTTGAAGTCTTCTGTTGAAACTCGAAAGTAGGAACGACCTGCTTTGTGTAACACCCCAAAAATCTCAAAATATGTTTGTACACAATTTTGGGTTGGAGGCTGTTAGACACGGCCTGGGACACGGGCGTGTCCCAGGGCGTGTCGGGTGTACACGGCCTGGGACACGGGCGTGTCCCAGGGCGTGTTCAGGCTGGTCGACGTTTGAGAGTCGACGATCGTCGAGCCTGGGACACGGCCTTCGACACGGGCGTGTCCCAGGGCGTGTTCGAATTAATTTTCGAAATTGACCTATTCAAGTCAGAGCCGGACACGGCCTTGAACACGGCCGGGAACACGGGCGTGTGAGGCTGGACACGGGCGTGTCAGCTGCCGTGTTCCGACCCGTGTACTGGTTTTGGAAATCGGTGAGTACCGTGTAACAGGAGACACGGGCGTGTCTCATGACTGACACGGGCGTGTCAGGTTCGACACGGGCGTGTCGATGCCCGTGTTCTCGAATATTTCAGTCGGTGCGACTGCCGCGTGTGCCGCTTAAGGGTACACGGCCTGTGACACGGGCGTGTCACAGGCCGTGTCGGCCAAATTTCAGGGGAATTTTCAGTAGATCGTGGCCCTTCATTTTCTTTAAATTAGATCCTGTGGCTGGAGTTCATTCCTGGGCTGATAAGGCCGGGAAAAGGGGGGGAGAAGCTCATTCTTCTTTTCATCTTCTCTTTCTAAAGTAAGAGAGAGGTGAGAGCAAGGAGGAAGAAGAGGAAGTGGAGTCCGGCTGCCGGTGGTGCTACGGTGGTCCAAATCGCGAGCCGAGATCGGATTTGCGAAGGCAACGCTGCTACAAAGGCTTTCATCCGTCTCAAATTTCTCTCCATGGCTCCGAAGCGAACTCCTAGGGTAACGATTTCCTGCTTGGACATGTGAAGTCCTTAATTCCTGCATTGCATAGGGAAAACCCTTCCCCGCGAGTGTGCGGTGGGTTGTGGCGTCCCTTGGGGTAGATATGTGAAGTCCCCCTTGTTAGAGTCCGGAATTGGAGTACGGATCTAGGCATGCTGTGTGAAGCCCATCTGGACATGGTCTGGATTGGTGATGCTTGGTTGCATATCGGAGAAGGCTCCGTGATGATTGCTTGTATGCATGATGGATAAAAGTACTGGAGGAAGTCCAGGAAATTATGAGAGTTGGACTCTCTTGTGGCCGTGAGTGCTACTGGTGGAAAGTTGAGCTGTGAGGCTGCAACTAGGAAATGGTGGAACGGGCAAGGTGAAACTGTACCCGCGTCAGTCCAGGCGTGAGTCTGACGATGTGAGCAACGGGAAAGGTGGATCTGTACCCGCGTTATGGTTGTCTAACCTTGGGTGCTTAAGACCCTGTTAGGATCACATAGCGAGAGTCGACGGCCGGTGAGCCGATCAGACTAGAATGCTCATAGTGCGCCGTTATGTCTGGGACCTCTGAACGGTGTGAATGTGCCCTGAGTGCACGGAGCGTCGGGCCGTCGAGCCGACGTTTGTGATATGTGACGGTGCGGGCGTGCACGTCTTGCTTGAATGGCTATATATATCATGTTGGATGAATGCTTTGCAGGGATGGAATTCCGCTGCCCCGTGCCAGGGGCAGGGTCGTTATAATTGGTCAGCTGAATGCTGACCGTTGCCCTGTTTTGCCACCGTTTGGTGGATTGGTTCTTACAGGTGCTAGAGGAGCTGGTCCGAGCGGGACTTAGCGGGCTGAAGCCCAAAGCTGCGTTGCTGCCCTCGAAGGCATTGTTTTGTTTCTTTTGTTCATGTGTGGCCGGCCTGCGTGCCGATGTATGTAAACCACACTCTTGTTAAGAGAAACTGTTGTAAGGCCTTAAGGCCAGACTCTTTTGATATGTATATATACATTCCTATGTTAGTGGACAATGTTGTTTATCTTGAGTTCATGAATTCAACCGTGAAGCTTCCGCTAGAATGCTCTGTGTTAGGATGCGTTGGTTATGATATTATTTAGTAGCGTCTCCGCCTGTTTGTGGAATATGGTGTGGGGCCCCGGCCGGACCCTCTATTATATTCTTCTTGACGGGTAGAGGTGTTACAAATTGGTATCAGCTTGTTGGTCGATCTCTTCCGAATTCGCGGACGAATTCTTTTGAGAGGGGGCGAGCACGTGTCAGTGCCGTCGTTATAACACTTAATTTGAACTCAAGATTGTCCACTTAGGAATGCAAATACACTTGTTTGTTGAACTTGTGTATTCTCTTTGTATGATTGCCGTTTTTATTGGTCGTTAACCTGTGTGTTTTACACATATAGGTGACCAGAAGTGTTGCGGGTCAGTCCGAACCACAACGTTCTGTTGCGAGTGCGGCACCAGCCGAGGTGCCCACAACTCCTCCATCCGCTGAAACAGTCCGTCTCATCACGGAAACGGTACTTGCTGTGATGAATGCTCAGCAAGCGGGGCAAGCACGTCCTGCAGTGGTGCCAACGCAAGCTGGGGTACGGCAAGAACCGGTAGAAGCCGAAGTTGATCCGCGGGTAGCAGATCAACAATGGAAGCAATTCTTGAGCTTTAACCCTCCGCAGTTTCATGGGGCGGGTACACCGGCCCAAGCAGAGGATTGGCTTGCAAGAATTAAGAGGATTATGAGGGCTATCAGGGTTGAGGAGGAACAGAAAGTGATGTTAGCCACTTTCCTACTGGAAGGAGAGGCGCGATTGTGGTGGGATGAGATTGAACTGCATCACTTGGCCGGCAGGCAATTGGCAGAGATTACAATGGAAGAATTCTCTCGGTTGTTCTTAGCACAACATCTGCCGATGCAGCAAAGGATGTCGATGGAAATGGAGTTCCAACAGTTAGCACAGGGAGATCGAAGTGTGGATGACTACCTGCATGAGTTCACCCGGTTGGGAAGATATGCGGGCTCGATCTTCACCGAAGAAGAGCGTAAGACTAGTCGGTTTTATGCGGGACTGCGAGATGAGCTAAGGTATTTGCTCTCGAGTTCTGTGAGTCAGGGATTCCAAGCCTTAGTCTATACGGCTCGTTCTTTGGAGACGGACATGAAACGGGGGCAAGCAAAGGGAAACTTGGCGGTTATGAAGCCGGAGTTTAAGCCGCCGCGTCCGGACAAGTTTGGCTACCGAAGGAAATGGAATAAGAAGTCTAAGTCTTCTGGACAAGCTCCATCTGCGACTGTGACGGACACATCTGGGAATGGAGCTCGTGTTTGTTTTACGTGCGGGAAGGTTGGACACTTCGCACGTGAATGCCGATTTGGTCCTCCAAAGGGTGATAAGAAGACGGGAGCGTCTTATGCGGAGAAAGGGAAGGCTGTGGTGGAGTCTTCTGCCTTGCACGCGCAGCCCAGGGTCTTCAACCTTGGACAACAGGAGGCCATTAAGCAGGCTGATGTCGTCACAGGTGCGCTTAAGTTTTAATATTTGTACTTTTGGTGTGCTGTGCTTGTTTTAATTGTCATGTTATAGGGTTTATCCTTATACGAGAGTATCCGGCGCGAGCACTGTTCGACACAGGTGCTTCACATTCGTTTCTGTCTGAGGATTTTGTCTTGCGTGTCGGGGTGCCTATCCGGACCAAGACAGACAGTGTAAAGGTGTTGTTGCCTAACGGATGTTTGATGTGCGCGGATCGATCTTGCGGTCTTGAGGTCAAGATAGGAAGTCGGGAGTTCAAAGTGGAAACACTAGTATTGCCGATCAAAGAGTTTGATATAATCTTTGGTATGGACTGGCTTTCAGAGCAGCGTGCCTGTATTGATTGCACTTCAAAAGAGGTCACACTTGGGCAAAATACCGAACGAGAGACCAAGTTTGTTGGTATGCAAGGGATGAGTGGGATGTTGTTATCCGCTCTCCAAGTTGTTAAGGCAGTTCGGAAGGGTGCGGAGTTGTTCTTCACACTCATAGAGGCGGTGGCGCCGAAGGCCAGTGTGAGTGAAGTGCCAATTGTGTCGGAATATGCGGATGTGTTTCCAAAGGACCTTCCGGGGTTACCTCCCCAAAGGGAAATTGACTTCGCTATCGAGCTGGTGCCGGGTGCAAAACCCGTGGCCCGTTCGCCGTATCGGGTAGCGCCAAAAGAAATGGCCGAACTGAAAGTTCAGTTGCAAGAGTTGTTGGAGCAGGGATATATACGCCCAAGTATGTCACCTTGGAGCGCGCCTGTTCTTTTTGTGAAAAAGAAAGACGGTGGTTTGCGGCTATGTATTGATTATCGCGAACTGAACAAGCTGACGGAGAAAAACAAGTATCCAATTCCTCGGATCGATGACTTGTTCGATCAGCTAGCAGGCTCAACCGTCTATTCGAAGTTGGATTTGAAGTCCGGGTATTACCAGTTGCGGATTAGGGAAGGTGACATTCCCAAGACAGCGTTTGGCACACGCTATGGTCATTATGAGTTCACAGTGATGCCGTTCGGCTTGTGTAATGCGCCTTTGGTATTCATGGATCTCATGCATCGTACGTTCCGCGAATACCTGGATCTATTTGTGATTGTGTTTATTGATGATATTCTGGTATATTCACAATCGGAGGAAGATCATGCAAACCATTTGCGATTAGTATTGCATACCTTGCGAAGGTATAAGCTGTATGCCAAGTTCTCAAAGTGTGAGTTCTGGCTCTCGTCGGTGGCTTTTCTAGGCCATGTAGTAAGTGGAGAGGGCATAGCGGTGGATCCGGCTAAGATAAGTGCCATTCGGGATTGGCCAGTGTTATCTTCAGTGGCCGAAGTCAGGAGTTTCCTTGGACTGGCGGGCTACTATAGGAGGTTCATGGGGAACTTCTCCCGGATTGCTTTGCCTCTGACTACGTTGACGAGAAAGGATCAGAAGTTCGTTTGGACGCCGGAGTGCGCACGAGCTTTTGAGGAGCTGAAGAATCGTTTGACCACGGCGCCCGTGTTGACGTCGCCATGTGGTACAGATGGATTTGAAATATACAGCGATGCGTCAGGAAGCGGCTTAGGCTGCGTTCTCCTGCAGTTTGGCAAGGTGATCGCTTATGGTTCACGTCAATTGAAAGTACATGAGCGTAATTACCCCGTCCATGATTTGGAGTTGGCGGCGGTGATCTTTGCGCTAAAATTGTGGCGGCATTATCTATATGGCGTGAAAGTAGATATTTTTACCGATCATAAAAGTTTAAAGTATCTGCTCGATCAAAAGGAGTTGAATATGCGACAAAGAAGGTGGATGGAATTCCTTGGGGATTTTACATTCGACATTCACTATGTTCCCGGAAAGGGAAATGTGGTCGCTGATGCCTTGAGTCGTCGGGCTCCGGTACAGGCAAATTGGTTGCGGATACATGATGAGCGGTTAGTCCAAGAGTTGGAAGCCTTGGAGATATCTTGTGTGGAAAGAGATTCTTCAACTGAAGCAAGCATGAACTGGTTGGAAGTTCAATATGACCTTGCTGACAGGGTTCGGCGGGCAACGGAGTTGGATGAAAGTCTTCAACGCTATGCAAAGGAGGGATCGGGTGATCAGTTCTCCTGGGATGATGGCTTATTACGGAAGGATGGCCGATTGTGCGTCCCTAGTGCGGGTAAATTGCGTGAAGGGCTGCTATATGAAGCGCACTTTACAAAGTATTCAATTCACCCTGGGAGCACAAAAATGTACAAAGACATGAAGAAACTGTTCTGGTGGCCTGGTTTAAAGAAGGACATAGCCGCGTATGTGGCTAAATGTCGTACTTGTGCTTTGGTAAAGGCAGAATGTCAACGGCCGAGTGGTTTCCTGAAGTCGTTGCCGGTTCCGCAATGGAAATTTGAGGATATTTCTATGGATTTCGTGCACGGATTGCCGAGATCTCAGCGTGGCCATGACTCAATCTGGGTGATTGTAGACCGGTTGACAAAGGTGGCTCATTTTATACCAAACAAGCGGGACGATTCAGTGGAAACGTTGGCAAAGCTCTATGTGGAGCAGATAGTTCGATTGCACGGTGTTCCCCGGAGCATCGTAAGTGACCGAGATGGGCGCTTTACTTCAAAGGATTGGAGATTAGTTCATCAGATGTTGGGTACGAAATTAGCGTTCAGTACGGCCTTTCACCCGCAAACGGATGGCCAAACTGAACGAACCAACAGAACGATGGAGGATATGCTCCGTATGTGCGCCCTGGACTTCGGTAAGAAGTGGGAAGAACATCTTGTTATGGTGGAGTTTGCCTATAATAATAGCTATCAAGCGAGTATAGGCATGGCCCCATTTGAAGCGCTGTATGGTCGCAAGTGTCGTACACCGCTAGCTTGGGCAGAAACTGGCGAGACTAAACTGTTAGGCAAAAAGGAAGTCGAGGATGCTACCTCAACAATACGCTCTATTCGAGAGAGGCTCCTAATAGCCCAAGATCGGCAGGCCAAGTATTACAATGCTAAGCACCGGAACGTGGAGTTCGCGGTGGGTGAATGGGTCTATTTAAAGATTAAGCCCTTCAAAGGCGTATCTCGGATCCGGCGATTGAAAAAGCTAAGTCCGCGATACCTTGGTCCGTTTGAAGTGGTGGAGCGAATTGGGGAAGCTGCCTATCGGTTAGCTCTTTCATCGGAATTGAGTGGATTGCATGACGTGTTTCACATCTCGGTGTTACGCAAAGCAGTCAAGGATCCAGCTCATATAGTTGAAAATGATCGAGTGCCAGTTGAGTATGGGCTAACGACAAAGGTGAAGCCTATACGGATAGAGGATCGAGCCGAGAAACAGTTGCGGAACAAGGTGATCGGGATGGTCAAAGTCCGGTGGGACAATTGTGGCCGAGAAGAGCTAACATGGGAGCGCGAGCAGACCATGCGAGCCGAGTTTCCCGAGTTATTTTCGTAACTTGTTCACTCGTTGTATGTGTAATAGAAACATATAAGTGTTTTGTTATTTTCTCCCTATTGTCTTCAAATTTCGGGACGAAATTTTATTAAGGGGGGGAGGATTGTAACACCCCAAAAATCTCAAAATATGTTTGTACACAATTTTGGGTTGGAGGCTGTTAGACACGGCCTGGGACACGGGCGTGTCCCAGGGCGTGTCGGGTGTACACGGCCTGGGACACGGGCGTGTCCCAGGGCGTGTTCAGGCTGGTCGACGTTTGAGAGTCGACGATCGTCGAGCCTGGGACACGGCCTTCGACACGGGCGTGTCCCAGGGCGTGTTCGAATTAATTTTCGAAATTGACCTATTCAAGTCAGAGCCGGACACGGCCTTGAACACGGCCGGGAACACGGGCGTGTGAGGCTGGACACGGGCGTGTCAGCTGCCGTGTTCCGACCCGTGTACTGGTTTTGGAAATCGGTGAGTACCGTGTAACAGGAGACACGGGCGTGTCTCATGACTGACACGGGCGTGTCAGGTTCAACACGGGCGTGTCGATGCCCGTGTTCTCGAATATTTCAGTCGGTGCGACTGCCGCGTGTGCCGCTTAAGGGTACACGGCCTGTGACACGGGCGTGTCACAGGCCGTGTCGGCCAAATTTCAGGGGAATTTTCAGTAGATCGTGGCCCTTCATTTTCTTTAAATTAGATCCTGTGGCTGGAGTTCATTCCTGGGCTGATAAGGCCGGGAAAAGGGGGGGAGAAGCTCATTCTTCTTTTCATCTTCTCTTTCTAAAGTAAGAGAGAGGTGAGAGCAAGGAGGAAGAAGAGGAAGTGGAGTCCGGCTGCCGGTGGTGCTACGGTGGTCCAAATCGCGAGCCGAGATCGGATTTGCGAAGGCAACGCTGCTACAAAGGCTTTCATCCGTCTCAAATTTCTCTCCATGGCTCCGAAGCGAACTCCTAGGGTAACGATTTCCTGCTTGGACATGTGAAGTCCTTAATTCCTGCATTGCATAGGGAAAACCCTTCCCCGCGAGTGTGCGGTGGGTTGTGGCGTCCCTTGGGGTAGATATGTGAAGTCCCCCTTGTTAGAGTCCGGAATTGGAGTACGGATCTAGGCATGCTGTGTGAAGCCCATCTGGACATGGTCTGGATTGGTGATGCTTGGTTGCATATCGGAGAAGGCTCCGTGATGATTGCTTGTATGCATGATGGATAAAAGTACTGGAGGAAGTCCAGGAAATTATGAGAGTTGGACTCTCTTGTGGCCGTGAGTGCTACTGGTGGAAAGTTGAGCTGTGAGGCTGCAACTAGGAAATGGTGGAACGGGCAAGGTGAAACTGTACCCGCGTCAGTCCAGGCGTGAGTCTGACGATGTGAGCAACGGGAAAGGTGGATCTGTACCCGCGTTATGGTTGTCTAACCTTGGGTGCTTAAGACCCTGTTAGGATCACATAGCGAGAGTCGACGGCCGGTGAGCCGATCAGACTAGAATGCTCATAGTGCGCCGTTATGTCTGGGACCTCTGAACGGTGTGAATGTGCCCTGAGTGCACGGAGCGTCGGGCCGTCGAGTCGACGTTTGTGATATGTGACGGTGCGGGCGTGCACGTCTTGCTTGAATGGCTATATATATCATGTTGGATGAATGCTTTGCAGGGATGGAATTCCGCTGCCCCGTGCCAGGGGCAGGGTCGTTATAATTGGTCAGCTGAATGCTGACCGTTGCCCTGTTTTGCCACCGTTTGGTGGATTGGTTCTTACAGGTGCTGGAGGAGCTGGTCCGAGCGGGACTTAGCGGGCTGAAGCCCAAAGCTGCGTTGCTGCCCTCGAAGGCATTGTTTTGTTTCTTTTGTTCATGTGTGGCCGGCCTGCGTGCCGATGTATGTAAACCACACTCTTGTTAAGAGAAACTGTTGTAAGGCCTTAAGGCCAGACTCTTTTGATATGTATATATACATTCCTATGTTAGTGGACAATGTTGTTTATCTTGTGTTCATGAATTCAACCGTGAAGCTTCCGCTAGAATGCTCTGTGTTAGGATGCGTTGGTTATGATATTATTTAGTAGCGTCTCCGCCTGTTTGTGGAATATGGTGTGGGGCCCCGGCCGGACCCTCTATTATATTCTTCTTGACGGGTAGAGGTGTTACACTTTGCTCGTCCCGGCACTTGAGTCTTGGAAGCTTGAGCGGCGCGTTCCGCGTGGCTTTATCTTTGTGTCTTGTCTCTGATTGTTTTTTGGAGAAGTATGATGTGGTTGTCCTGTTAGTGGTTGGAGTGCTGTTCTTGAGCACCCGTGCGATTGTTCATGAGCATTCGGGGCGCTTGCTAGCGAAGAGCATGTTGAGCACTTGCTGGAGGAGAGCGCACAGAGCGTTTGCTAACGGAGAGCGTGTGGAGCGCTTGTTGAAGGAGAGCGCGCGGAGCGCTTGCTGGCGATGAGCGCACGGAGTGCTGGCTAGAGGGGAGCATGCAGAGCGCTTGCTAGAGGGGAACACGCGGAGCGCTTGTTGGAGGAGAGCGTGCGGAGCTCTTGCTGGAGGAGAGCATGTGGATGTGCGCAAGGAGGAGGAGAGCGCAAAGAAGCCCAGCGCGCTAGAGTGCGCAAAGAAGAGGTGTGTGTAGGTGTGTGCAAGGAAGAGGCGCGCACGAGTGCGAGCAAGGAAGCGTGAGTGCGCAAGAAAGAGACGTGTGCTGGAGCGCGCAAGGAAGAGGCGCGCACGGGCGCGGCTTAGGAAGAGAAGATGAGGAGAGAAATTCGTAGGAGGAGAAGAGAGAGAAAATTCGTAGGATGATTTTTTTGACGGGGGAAAAGATCCCAAATGAAGAGGAATGAGCCATATTTTTAGATTTTAAGAGCGGCAAGCCGGTAATTTCCCCCGTAACCACCTGCCGAACGAATAGAATTGCTCTGTTTAGGGCATGCAGATCGTCATATTTACGCAAATGACAAAACCAACTCCTGCCGAAAATAATCGCCCTCACCGAAAAAATAACCCCCTCTCCCGTGAGGGGAGGGGAGGTCCGATGAGGACGACGGTCAGAGGAGCCCGATGACCAGGGAAGAGGGCCCCGACCAGGGCCAAGCGGCGAGATCGCCGCCCAATTTGGGCAACAAGGAGGCCGTCTCAACCGGGCAGCCAAAAGGCCTCCCGATTTGGGGCAACCCTGCTTCCTGGAAAGAGGTCGGAATGGGGGCAGGCAGCAAATGTGCCACCAACCCCTACTAGCAGAGAGGCCACGCAGAAAGGGAGGCCAGAAAGCCATCCGATCTGGGTGGCCTTGCCCCCAGGCGGGGCGTCGGGAACGGGTCTGGCGGCGAGGAGGTCTCCCGCCCTAAACAGCGAAGAGGCCTCCGAGAGAAGTTGGCCTTGCCCCTAGGCAGGCCGTCGAGAAAGGGGCGGGCGGCTATGCTTCCTACGCCGTAGGAGAGGGAGGTGCCACCCAGGTTGGGCGGTCAGATAGTCGCCCGGCCTGGGCAGCCCTGCCACCGACCCGAGGTGCCGGAGAAGGCACGTGCGGAGGTGATGGTAGCTGACGCGGCGGTGACAGCAGCTGACGCGGCTGTGACTGCAGCTGACATGGCAGCGAAGACAGAAGGTGCACTAGATTGCGCGACGGATACACCTCGGGAGGTTGTGTGCGGTTCTATGGGTTCGGTCGAATCGGCTAAGGGGAACCCCATCATTTTCCACCCATGTCCCCGCAGCTCAGAGTCAAAGTGAATGGAAGGCGGGTACTTTTCCCTAAGTTACGTGTGTGATAATTTGCAGTGAGGAAGTTGTGCAGTAGGGGAACTATCCACCAAGTGAAATCCTCACTCATTATGGTATGTGCTTATGGGTGAGTGTGTTAGGGTTAAGATATGCATAGTACACCTCGTGCGCTGGAAGAGGTGCTCGTGAGGTTTGTGTTATTGGCGCAGTGTGCACGAAGTGCCTGCGGCGCACGTGGCACTCAACATGCGCAGTGTAAATCATAATGCTCATGAAGCACGTGTTAGGCGTAATGTGTATGGGGCGGTATGCGTGCGTGATCGAGAAGTTTGAAAAACATGTCTGTAGAGCGGGGTGTGCGCCATGTGTGTGCAGAGCGCAATGTGCACCATGCGTGCAAGGTGCAATGTGCGCGAAATGGTATGAGATACCTGCAAGATTGAGAGTCAAGATCTAAATGGGGGTGCAAAAGTGCCATTGCAGCGTAGCCAAATCTGACACTGGAGATCTTTCCATGGATGAGTGAGGGGCTCTGATGTTGATGCAGATGAGGTATTTTTCTTCCTTTATTGCTCCTTTGCGCTACGTAATGGTTTTGTGTCATACTTGAAGTGCCTTGGTTACTCCTTTGTATATCTGCGTTATGTAGTGGATTCATACTTTATTTGCGGAGCATTGGTAGCTCTTCGAGCATTGCTTGATTGTTCGTTCACTGTTCTAACTTTGAGCACTTGCTCATGGTGATGATCGAGCTTTAGTGGTGTTGGAACCATTGATCTGTATATACAAACCAGTTCTGCTTTTTAGACATCGACGGTTGTTAGGCGAGGTCAAAATGACACTCGAACCACTACCTGGGCGAAGGGAGGATTGTATTCTGCAAGCATGAGTGTGATGTTGCTGATCTTGGCTTTGACGACATCTCTGAGGACAAGTGCGTTAAGTTTGTTATTGATGAGGGGGAGTAGGCACCTCTGTTTGTATCTTGCTTTGATTATACTTGTATTGTATTTGATGTGTATTTATAATTGGACTTTGTATTCTTATTTTGTGTTGGTAGCTCTGTGCGTCTTTCCTTCCCTTTGACTGGTTGGCCTTTTGTTGTTTTGAACTTTTCTGAGGTTGACTGTTGGAGAACGAGACCTAGATGGAACTGCGACCTACTACCAGGGCGAAGGGGGAATGCTTCTAGCCGGGAAGTGAGAAGTCAGGTTTACTAGTCCGGGGGATATTGTTGAGTGCTTGGAAGTTGAAGGATGAGACCCAGATAGTCTTGTGTCCTACTTCTAGGGCGAAGGGCGAACACTTCTAGCCGGGCAGTAAGAGGTCGGGTTCACTAGTCTGGGGGATGTCGCTGAGTGGTTGACGGTTGAAAGACAAGATCCAGATAGTCTCGTATCCTACTACCAGGGCAAAGGGCGCACACTTCTAGCCAGGGAGTGAGATGCTGAGTTCACTGGTCTGGGGGATGTCGCTGAGTGGTTGACGGTTGAAGGACGAGACCAGAATAGTCCCTTGTCCTACTACCAGGGAGAAAGGAGAACACTTATATCCTGACAGTGAGAGGCCGGATTCACTAGTTTGGGGGCTGTCACTTAGTGCGTGTCGGTGAAGGGAGGACCTTCAAATATGAGCAATTGGGAGGGGGCAGGCTATGACGGTGTCGTGGCCTACTATAGGATAAGGGCAGACCTTCGATTATTGGCAGTGGGAGGCTGCAGGGACATGGTCCCAGAGAGACGGTGAAGAGAAGACCTTCGAACTACTGGCGAGCGCGAGGAGCACAGGCCCTGGCGACGTCGCGACCTACTGCGGAAAGAAGGACAGAACTTTGATCGTAGGCAGTGGGAGGCCGTATGTACGTGGTCCTGGAGAGACGGTGAAAGGAAGACCTTCGAACTACTGGCAAGCATGAGGGGGGTAGGCCCAAGCGACGTCGCGGCCTACTGTAGAGAGAAGAGCAGACCTTCGATCGTCAACAGTGGGAAGCCGTGTTGACGTGGTCCCGAAGAGATGTTTAAGGGCATACCTTCGAATCATTGGCATGTGCGAGGGAGTCAAGCCCCAGCGATGTCACGGCCTATTGTGGAGAGAAGGGCAGACCTTCGATCGTCAGCAGTGGGAGGCCGCAATGACGTGGTCCCAGAGAGATGGTGAAGGACAGACCTTCAAACTGTTGGCGTGTGCAAGGGAGGCAAGCCCTGGTGATACCACGGTCTACTACGGAGAGAAGGGTAAACCTTTGATTATCGGCAGTGTGATGCCGCATGACGTGGTCCCGGAGAGATGTCAAGTGTGTTTCTTGGAGGCAGTTGCTGCAAGAACATGCTGCTCGAAGGCAAGTGCTGTGGACATCCTTCTGTTGGAGTGAATTGAATATATAGTTCCATCTGCGCAGGCAATGTTTGCCTTCTAAAGGCCTGAAATGTGCAAACTTCAAAATCTATTAGAATCATACCCATGAGAATGGTCTCGTGGTGATTAACATTAAAGATTCATAAAGAGAACAAAGTTGATAAAATTTTGCAATGATGCAGGTAGGGCCCTGCTGATTGGTAGAAAGCTTTCTCTTGAAATGGTCGTCCTAGGAGTTGCCCCTAGTCCCTCCTAGCAAACGGGTGGTTATTCCCCGCTGGTGGATTTGCTTCTTGGTCTTGCAAGAACCTTCCTAACAACCCTTGTCTGACGAGACGCTCGATTTCCTTCTTTAGTTTGGAACAATTTTCTGTGTCGTTCCCTCATCTGTGGTGGAACTCGAAATAGTTTGACTGATCTCCAATGCCTTTAGCAAGTGGTCGGGGCTTATGGAGTGCCTCAGTTCCATGGATTGTGGAGAGTATGTTTGCTCTGGAGGTATTGAGGGGAGTGAAGGCTTGACGACAATGTTGCCCTCCGATTTGGCGGGATTCACTATGAAGTCCGCCACTCTTCCTGAGTATCTTTGGTGGGTCGTATTCCCTATTTCTTTTTTGATTGCCCTTGAATGGTTTTTGATCAGCTTTTGCCGCCAACAACGAGTGGTGGTGTTGGGGATATCGGGTCAGAGGGCATGTAGCACGTCTTGACTGTGCTCCTTAACGACTGAGTTGTGAACTTCTTCGTGAGCAATCCTTCGAAACAAAGGCTCGGGGATTTATACTTCCGTATGGTAACGGGGTTGATGAGTTTCAGATTCTTTGGGATGGACTGAGCTAGGAGTACTGACAAATTTTCTTGCAGGCATACTGTACTTGTTGGTTGGATCTTTGTTCAAGTATGGTACAAAGCTAGTAGAGGCGAGTTGCCGAGCCTAGAAGCTAGTCAAGGGGTAAGAGGAATCCCCTAGTCTCTTAGGAGCATGAGTGCCTGTCTTTAATTCTCTTTTACTCAGCGCACACATTGCTCTATTTCTACAGGTGTGGCCCTTTAAATAGGAGGCGTGATGACGAGCGAGTGGGGGAGAGTTGGATTAACATGCCCCCCAAGGACGATCTTTCAGTTGTGCGGGCAGCTCTTCCTACCATCTTTTCTAATCTCAAGTATCGTTGTGCTGAGGATACTGTCTTCTAGGTCTTCTAGGAATGGAGAGAACTGCTTCCCCGCATATGACGCCAAAACTATTGTGGATTGCCCAAGGCTCTGGTAGATCGGACTAAATTGAACCGCTTTAGCCTGGGAGCGGTCAAGTGCGCATACAGTCATAGTAAGTAAAGAGTTGTGAAGAGAATTTTTTAATGTGGAAAACCTTTCAACTGGGTGAAAAACCAAAGACGGATCTGTGTCGACCAAACCTCCACTATTTGTGGTTGTTGTACGCAGTTTCTTTGATGAACTCAAGGGAGAAAGACCGCCTCTCGTTACAGTTTTTGAGAAAGAGAGAGAGTGTTAGGCTTGGAGGGTGACAAGCCACCTCACATAAAGCTATGAACTTCTACTTGAGCTGCGAGGGATGAACTCGTTGTGCTTTAAAGTCTTCTATTGAAACTCGGAAGTAGTAGTGACCTACTTTGCTCGTACAGGCACTTGAGTCTCGGAAGCTTGAGCGACGCGTTTTACATGGCTTTATCTATGTGTCTTGTCTCAGATTGTCTTTTAAAGAAGTCTGGTGCGGTTGTCCTGTTGGTGGTCGGAGCACTTGTTCTTGAGCATGTGGGCGGTTGTTCTTAAGCACACGGGGCGCGTTCTGCGTTGCTTTAGCTATGTGTCTTGTCTATGATTGCCTTTTGGAGAAGTCTGGTGTGGTTGTCCTGTCGGTGGTTTGAGTGATTGTTCTTTAGCACGCGGGCAGTTATTCTTGAGCACACTGGGCACTTGCCAGTAAAGAGCACGCAGAGCACTTTCTTGAGGAGAGCGCACAGAGCGCTTGTTGTCGAAGAGCGCACATAGTGCTTATTGGAGGAGAGCGCGCAGAGCGCTTGATGTCGAAGAGTGTGTGGAGCCCTTGTTGGCGGAGAGCATGTCAAGCACTTGCTGGAGGGGAGCGCGTGGAGCACCTGCTGGAGGGGAGCGCGCGGAACGCCTGCTGGAGGTGAGCGCGCGGGGAGCTTGCTGGAGGAGAGCGCGCAGACACACGCAAGGAAGCGGAGTGTGCAAGGAAGCGAAGCGCGAGAGAGTGCGCAAGGAAGACGTGTGTGCATGAGCGAGCAAGAAAGAGGCGTGCGCGGGAGCTCGCACAGAAGAGACGAGTGTGGGAGCGCGCAAGGAAGAGGCGTGCACATGAGTGCGTAGGGAAGAGGCGCGCACGGGAGTGTGCAAGGAAGATATGCACACGGGAGCGCACATGGAAGAGGCGCGTGCTAGGAAGAGAAGAGGAGGAGAAAAAAATTTGTAGGAGGAGGAGAGGAGAGAGAAAACTCGTAGTATGATTTTCCGGCGGAGGAAAAGATCCCAAATGAAGAGGAATGAGCCCTATTTATAGAATTTAAGAGGGGCAAGACGATAATTTCCCCCCGTAACCACTGACCAAACGAATAGAATTGCTCCGTTTAGAGCACGCAGATCGTCATATTTATGCAAATGACGAAACCGCCCCCGACCAAAAAGTAATCGCCGTCACTGAAAAAATAACCAATTCTCCCGCGAGGGGAGAGGCAGTCTGGTGAGAACGGCGGTCAGATGTCGTCGGCGGCCGGGGAAGAGGGCCCCGGCCGGGCCCGAGATCA